>JBAGKK010388703.1:0-18434 GCA_037177015.1 Euceroptres primus
CATTCCTGTGAAATTACGAGACACGAGTATACCGAAACTATACCTAAATAGCGTGACGTCCTATGTGAACGCTCCCTTACATAAAATTACCAAATTTACTTACGGTAGTAAAAGTAAATTATGAGGAATAAACTTGACTCTGCGCAAAGAACGACGAATATTCCGCGAGCCCGGAGGCGCACTCAAACTTGCGAGCGAAGCGCGCGATGAGAATCTGCCCGCGCTTCCGAAGGGGGCCGGGCAGATTTTTTAATGTTAGGTCATGAAAAGTCGAAAAAAAATAATGGAGAAAAAGAAAGAGAGAGCGGGGATAAAAAAAGAGGTAGCGTTCTCTCTTATTTCGACCTCAGCTTCCGGTTCCGATGATTCTTCATTTTTCCCAGTGGAAATGGAGGCTAACCACGCCATAGATGGGTAGTCGCGCATCGAAAATCGCGTATCGAGAGCAGCGAATGAGAAATATTGAATTCATTCCCGCGTGTCTTCCCACGAGCTATTCCAAGTCGTTTCAGCTATCGCGATATTTCTCCTATGGAATTGAATCCTGCGAGACTAGGGAAATACTTGCTGAGGCATCGTTTCGCGGTCTTCCAGCATATCTC
The DNA here is from genome assembly GCA_037177015.1 of Euceroptres primus. Lineage (NCBI taxonomy): Eukaryota > Metazoa > Arthropoda > Insecta > Hymenoptera > Figitidae > Euceroptres > Euceroptres primus. Next base: position 603 of record JBAGKK010388703.1, read on the forward strand.
GTTGTTTTCGGGGATAACTTTCGCCAGAAGATAAAACTATCAAGCTCAAGATGTCCCCATTTTCATGTGATAAAATCTCTTCATATATTTTTCTTTAATCTTTCGTTGCTACAGTTTTATTATTCAAACATTTTTATGTTTGTTTCTTTATTTTATATTCACACAGAAAAATATTTGGCTTCAGTAATCAAAAAGAAATTATATTAGTGTTAACTTAAAATAGAACCGTATTCTTTACATTATAATTTCAACCAGAATTTTGATGAAAATAACTAATAACTATAGAGCGCTTAGTAAAGTTTATTTCCAGTAAACAAGTTCTTTTGGCTATTCTAAGACAAAGCTATGAAGAAAGTGTAAAATCTTTCAAATATTTAAAAGAAAAAAGTAGTCAAGTGTTTACTTCAGATTCTGGGTGAACGTTGAGAGTGAAGATTTAATAATCGCTTATGGTGCAACATGGTGTATGCACAACTAACGTTCAGAAAAAACCACAGTATTAACGAGAACACAATGCAGTAATAACTGCAATAATTGACAGGTGATGACTGATTTTATAACGGTTGCTTTAAATATTCTTTCTACGAGGAGAAAGCAGTAACCGCCTCTATTATAATTACTTCACATAATACGTCCTCGTAAATAGACTTTCTCACAATTTCTTACGCTTACATCGATCAACAAAGACTATTTTTCTTACATAATTTCAAAACAATTCAAGTGATTTAAGTTTGAAATTCTTTTTTGTACTACTTTTTGTTTTAGCCATGAAGGCTATTTGATACTTTTTTTTTAAATTTCTGAAAGCAGAATTGTAGATATTATGCAAAAAAAGTAAAAGGCCCGCATTAATGATTCAGCAGAAGATCCTTGATGAAATGGTTTTTTAAATTTGTAAACTCTTATACTTATGCTAGTTTTTTGCCATTTCAGCAAGGATTTGGTGATAATTCAGAAGAATCTGGATTCACAAGGTGTGAAAGCCTTGCCTCCACTTTCGTCCTGGGTTAATTCGACTGGGCTTAACGCGATTGTCAGAAGGGGAATTTGCATAATTCGGAGCTTAGTGTAGCATGCGAAGCAACAGAACACTTTTTAGATTCAGAGAGAGAGAGACTAACGACCCCATCATCATTTTATTTACACGAGCAGTTCCGATAGTTCCAAGTGGGTGAATCTTGGGTAAGAGTTCTTGAGATTTCAGAAGGAGCTTAGAGTGCAGGTTGAAATGATATTGCCTTCCGCAAATCCTGGACTCTCGTTTCAACTGAATTGCCTGCCCCACGTCTTCGTTTTTACTTGCTGTTCATTCAGTTTCAACTCAACTCAAATTTTTAATAACAGTGGTGTAGTGGAAAACATCTCCAATTTTATTTTTTTATTCTCAAACATAAGTAATTCTGGATTGCAATGAAATACAGACTTCTTGTAAAATTCATTGAAGGTGTTCAGAATATAAAGTGCGATAAAATACCATAGGTAAAAATGTCGCCCCAATTTCCTTGCAAGCGTATCGTGGATGTAAAAAAAAGTAATCCACAAAAGAGAGGCTTTGACCCTTTTAACTCCATTCCTTTTTATAGCTGCATTTCTTTGAAACGCAATTAAAAGAGAAGTGTTTTTGTTTTGTTCTAATTAATTTGTAGATGAGAATTTTATTTAACAATAAAAGAAAAATAAATGGACTTAAAAATAAACTCAGACCACTGCGAAACACCCGAGAGAGTATGAAGTATCTTTTACGTTAAGAATGTATATTGAAAAACTTTTTAAAGAGCAGGTTCTTTATTTATACAAGTTCCAGATAAGAACTTTATTTAGAGTAAATTTATACCACGCTATATCAGAGAGAGTGAATATACTGCCTGCAGGAAAAGTTACGTCAGATTTGTTATTTTCTCTAATATCTGAAACACATTGATAAGAGGATCGTTAATGGGCCGAATAAAAATTTATTACAGCTATCAAAATGGTTTCACATGGTCCAGAATTCACGCTTCTATACTAGAAATCGATCGTTACGCCAACTACGATAACTGCACTATTGCGGACATACAAGAGGAGTTTAATGTCGAGAGTAGTCTCAGCGTCGATCTCTCGAGCGAAAGCGACTTTCTCGCGATTCGCGGACTTCAACTTCACCACGGCCGACGCGACGTCGACGAGGTCTAGCCTGTGAATTCCGCAGCCAACAAGGACAATCGTGTCGAGTTGTTTTGCTTATCCTCTGTGGAAACGAAACCTATGCTCACCGCGTACAATTGTACTCGGCGCTCTGGGCAGATGGATTGGGTTAATAAAAGAATTTACCAGTAGCAGGGGTCACAGTCAGTCACCTATTCCCCCTTTTACCCAATTTTTCCCCTACACTAAAAAAATGGTTAGTTGGGCCAACTACTTAGTTTATAAGATATGTTACTGCTATTTTATTAGTTGGGACAACCATTTTATTAGTTGCTGGTCAGAATTGAATAGTCATTGCAACTAATGAAATTGTTGTGCTAACTTCTAAAATAGCAGTATAAACTAATAAAATAGCAACAGTACTATATCTTACAAACTAAATAGTTGGCCCAACTAACCATTTTTTTCAGTGCATTTTTCTCAATATCCCCTAAAATCTCTATTTTTGAGAATTTTCCCCCTTTTCCCTTTTTTTATTTAAAGTTCTGATTAATTTTCCAAGAACTTGTGACATTCAAAAACGCGTGTCACATACACTGCCGTCCAAAGTAAAAAGAAACGTAAGTGACTTTGTGGTTTAGGGTTATTCTCTTAAACCTAGCAATGGAAAAGTTGAACTAAGCGACAATGTCACTTATGTATCTTTTTACTTTGGAGGACAGTACACTGCTCTTCCGCTTTATGTACACAGAGAAAAATAGAGTGTCAAGCTGATCATCTGGAGGTTTAGCTATGGAACAGCTCTTTAAGATAGTCAACTTGAATACCTTGATATTCAAGTTGAACATGAAGAAGATCGGTTTGACACTCTAGTTAGATAGACTGAATATATTTTGACTGTCTCGAAGAAAATTGTCTTAACAAAGATTTCCGATTACAAAGTGTATCAACTAAATTCTACTTCGCTAGAGTGTCGTGTCTCCATTTACTAATACACAGAGATACAACACTCTAGCGAAGTAGAATATAGTTGATACACTCTATTTTCGGAAATCTTTGTTAAGACAGTTTTCTTCGGGACAGTCGATTTGAGGTTCAACTATAGGACAGCCCTCCAGAGGGTCAGTTTAACACGCTATTTTTCTCCGTGTAGCTCCGGTATATGAATTCCAGGAATTTTCGCCGATGGTGTGGGGTTCAAGGGGACGAGAAAGCTGAGCTAGGAGCTCAGCGGAATTTCGCAAGTACCGTAGCCACAAAGCAGGCAGTACCCTAAGCGGATAATTTCGTCAGTTCGCTTCAGTGCGTTTTCAGTGTTTTGGTTTTGCGTTACATATAATAATTATTAAATAATAACTAAATAAGACTTAAAATTAAAGTAAACGTTAAATTAAACTTATATTTAAAAAATATTTTTTACTCGTGACAAAAATCAAACAGAAATAGTTCATTCGGCCCTGACTGTTTACGTTTAGAGACGCCCGCTTTAAGTCCAAGGCCATTGCAGGTCATCCCTGAAACCCGCCTTAAAGTGGAAGGGCAGTGCAATTAAAATCTTAGAAATTCAAGGTCTGCTAGAATCTTCTAAAAACTTCTAAACTCTTCCATAACTATCTAATATCTGCTGGGTTTTCTACAATCTTTTCTAGAATCTTTTTTCCTAGATTTTCCTATAATCTTATAAAATCTTAAAGAACCTCCCAAAATTCTTTAATATTTCAAAAAATATTCTATACTGTTCCAGAATCTTCTAGAATCTTCCAGAATATTCTGAACTCCAGAATTCTGCAGAATCTTTTAGAACCCACTAAATTCTGCGAAGACTCCCGTAATCCTCAAGAATCTTTTATACTCTTCAAAATCTTCCTAAAATTCTCTAGACTTTTCAAAGCTCTTAAAAAAAAGTCTGGAATACAGAATTCTAAAAGATTCTGAAACAGTCTAGAATATTTTGATAAATCATAATAGATTTTGGGGTGTTTTTGAAGATTTTAGAACTCTGAAAATGTCTAGATAACTCTGTAAAAGTTTAAGAAAATGTATTTATTAACTTTTATTGGTTTCCTTGGTATTTCTAAAGGAAACAAATTTCCTCTTTTTTCCCCTTTTTTTGATAAAGAAATCCCCTAATTCCCCTAAAATTGGACTATTGAACCGCTGTAATCCCTGCAGTAAGGTTGGTCGAAAAAAAATTTAGTTGGTTATTTTTGATTTCTAAAATATTTTTTCGACCCACTCTACTGCAAAATCGTTTTACCAACCTAATTAAAGTCCAATTGTAACTGTAACTTTTGCAGTACAGAAATAAAAGCATTAATACAATACAGTTCGTTGCAACATAAACTAAAGTGGCCACCATCATGAAAGCCATACTAAGATTCTTTCTCTTTTCAGAGAAGAATCCTCTTACTTAAGTACTTTCATTCTCTAGTATAGAACACTACAGATTGTTCCTGTCTAATATCAAAAGTATATTTTATATAACACACTATTGACCTTTAGCATTTACTCTGCTGCATGTCTTCAGTGTTAGATACTTCTTGCAATTATTCTCTGAAATCAGTAATATATTAAGACTAACAGAATTTTTTTTGTTTCAGGTGAGTCAAGTTTACAATCATACTCAAGGTTTCTGTGAGTATAAATATGTTCCGTATGTATATTTTTCTTGAGGCCGAGGGGTTGAGGCCACTAGCAATTTTGATGTACTTAAAAAAAATCGATGTTTTTTCGACCGTTGAAATTTGCTCAAGTTAATAAATTGCGTAGTCGGATTCGGTCCAAATCACTTTATTAGACATCAAATGCCTACGTTTCGTGCACTAAGGTTTGTGCGCTTCTTCAGGGCTGAAAATTTCCATAATTTAAGTTACATTTTGTTAATAAATATTAAATATATTTTCCACTTTTATAAACCAAAATTGGTATTCTAAATTAATTCAAATGTGGATTTTGATATAGTTAAATTGTTTGTATAAATTAAAGTTTTGTAGAGTTAAAAGTTTTTTACCTTAACTATGTAGAGATTTTACATTAAATTCTGCACCATCTCTAGGAATATTTGTACATCGATAGTCAAAATTTTTATATGTATTATTTTATCTGTGTCGGTGAAATGTTACACGCACAAAATGTGCTTTTAAAAGTTTTTAAAATTTAACTTAAATTTTCGTGTTGTTTGTTTGTTGTTTGTCTTACATAACTAAAAAATGTTTTTAATTGAAGAAACCATAAAATCGCCCTCCATAGGTTTATTGAAGGCGAAGTTTCGATTGGAGAAGGCAAATGAGTGAAAAACTCATATTTATTCGTCAAAATGAGCGACGTTTCGTTGGCATTAACGCCTGATGAGGTTGGTGAAACCATGGCAACGAAACGTCGCTCATTTTGATGAATAAATATGAGTTTTTCACTCATTTACTTTCTCCAATCAAAACTTCTTCTTTAATAAAAAATGTTTTTAATATAACTCAATGGATTTGACACATGAAAAGGTAAAAATATAACCTAAGAAAAATTCAATTTAAATTAATAATGTCAGACATGGTTCATAACCTAAAAATTTTATTATAACATAAGTATAAATTACAGATTCAGTCACATGAGATAGATTAAATTAACCAAAACTTCTATGATTAAGTTCATGGGAATTTTTAAATTTTCAGCCCTGAAGAAGTGCATACACCTTAGTGTACGAAACGTAGGCATTTGATATCTAATAAAGTGATTCAGACCGAATACGACTACGCAATTTTTTAACTTGTGCAATTTTGATGTACACCAGAATTCAAGAATTCAAAGAATTTAAAGAATTCAAAATAATTCGAAGAATGCAAAGAATACAAGATGGATTCAAAAGAATTCAAAGAATACGAGATGAATTCAAGAGAATTTAAAGAATACAAGGTAAATTCAAAAGAATACAAAAGAATTCAAAGAATTCAAAAGAATTCAAAGAATACAAGGTGAATTAAAAAAAATTCAACAGAATTCAAATGAATTCAGGAACAAGTGCACACCTGAATTCAGTATTGATTAACTCCTCGGTTGAGACTTAAATTTTTAAGCACTTGAAATCTACAAAACTTTAAGTTTGGAAGCTTTTAGAACTCTCCAAATTAAAATGTTTTAAGGACATATTTTTCATGGACTTAAATTTTAACGCCTGAAAACGAAATAATTTTACTATTTAGAATTTAGCATAGTATTCAGAAATTGCAAAAGTATCATCAGAGATGAATTATTCTCTACTAATAATATATCATCCAGTCGATGGCAATAACACCGAAACTGTTCTGTATTGTAGTTCTTAATCTCCAAAGAAAGGCGAACGTATCTCACGAATACTATAGCGTGCTAAATGTAATTAAGGATTACACGGACACGTGTAATAGTCCGAACAATGCTGGACTTTTGCTCGATAATATAGCGCCTTCGTATAATGGTATAACAATATAACGCAGCGATAACACCAAGAACCAAAAGGTACATATATACTCTATGCAGATATATATGTATATGCAAGAAGAGGACGAGTCATAGAGAGAGAATCCCTTTCTCTGGAGATAGCAATATACTCGTTCGCTCGCAGGCATCGCGGAATTACGTAATTTTACCGACATGGCAGGACCTTCGAATCGCGATCGACCTATCGGTAAATACAGCGAGCGCATACAAACTCATTCAATTTGACCCCGGGCCGAAAAAAATGGTCGGCTGCGCTAAATTTAACAGAAATTTAAAGTCCAGCCGATTTATTGCTTTTTATTAGGGTTATATTGACAATAAAAGGTATCGCTCAATGAAATTTTGTGTCACTCATGATATTTATAAAAAAGGACATTTTTAAAATGCTTTTGCGCTATTTTATTTCAGGTACAATAGTTGAAAAAAGTCAAATCTTTATTGTAAAAAATATTTTATCTATCAATAACGGAGTAGTTAGAGGTGTAAAATTGATGCAGATTTTTATCAAAGGAAAATTTCACTTTTACTTAATATTGTAGTACTTAAATTAATTTTTTCCGAGTTGCTAATAGCTCTTGGTAATTACCAATTTAAGCCGAGTATTAGGACGTTAATTGTTTAGCGTGAAAGGGGAAATTCTACATTGAAAGCAATTAAATGAGTGATAGTACTTTCACCTGGAAAAAGTTGATCAACGGGTTGTATTTGTACCTAAGAATTTGTGTTTTCAGAATACTTTCAAAATACTTGTACTTGTGAGAAATACTTTCGAGAATGCTGGTTTTGAAATTGAAAACGTGTCCAAGTTGTAAGACTTTTAAATATTTCATGTTAAATTGAGAACATTTTCATACTTGGTTTTTATTTTTAAGTTTTTCAAATTTAAACTGTAAAGATAATATACTTGACCTAGTCTTCTTTCCTAAAAGAAGTCAATCTGTCCTTTCCCAAAAGGAGATCACGTAGCACTAAAAGTTTCTTGGTGTAATAATCGATCAACGAACGTGTTTGGAAGTCTCTTGGAATTTTCGTAGAGATCACGATGTCGTCGATAATTGAACAAGATCTGGAAGATATCATATATGTTATGTCGTTTGAAACTTTCCGAAACTCACAGATAAACTGGAAAACTCGAAAGATATTATTCGACACGTTTTTGTGATAGGATTTCGATGGCCACAGTTGAGCCAATTAAAGCCCCTATATTCGTAGTTTTGCTCTGTAATTCTCCCCGTAGCGTGATAATAATTAGTATATTCGGAAAGTGAAGGCGCACGCCCAATACCGGAAGTTTTGTGGTAGTTGTCACGCAATTAATTCAACACATGCGCTTTTAATACCTGCGTCACTCGTGTGCATCAAGAAAATAAGAACAGAAAACAGATTGCGTTTTAACAGATTTTCACGCGCTTTAAATGAAATGCCAGCAGCTTAATCACGGCTCTTTTCACTGGAAATGGAAATTTAGTAAAAGTGCATTTTAAGAGGCTTTGCAAAAGTATATTTTTTCAAACGAGATATGAATTTAATGAATAATGTACAAATTAATGGCATGTGAGCCTTTTAAGACTAAATATGGAGTTTTAAATAGTTTAAAAAGACTTTCCACTTTCCAGTGTAGAACTTTTTTTCATCTCGAGGTATTTAGAATATACACAAATACATTTTCTAACAACAGTTTGCAAATTAAAAAATGTAACAAAATTTAAATTTGAACAATGAAAATAAAATTTTAAAAAATATTGGTTAATTTTTCGATGAAAGTCGAAGAACGAGCTTAAATACCTGTCTCAGATTTTTGTAATGCGGAACAATATACGTCAGTCAAGAATGTGAAATATAAAAAGAGGGGAAATTGACCTTTTTTGAACATTTTCCCGGTCAAGGGAAGTTTAACGTGGAATTCGAAGCAGATGGAAGAAGAAGGAGATGAAGAGGAAAGGGAGATGACGATAAAGGAGGAGGAATGGAGGAGGACTCGAAATTGATGGAGTTAAATTAACGGTGTACTCATCCGAATGGAGACCATCGTCCGATCGAATCGCGCTCTCTCGCGGGTCCCGTATACCAGCAGCATCCATTGTCCGAAGTGGGACAACGAACCTTCCTCAAGTCGTATTAAGCGAGAGAGAAAAGAGTTTCCACTCGACTCGATTAGATTCCTCGATCGAATCTCTCTTGTTAAAGGGGGTCGATTAGAGGTCCAATCGGACATTTTTCGCGTGTAAGGGACATTGACCCACTTTCAACTGCAACTGCAACATTTGACCTTTGAACCTTTCACGCGTTTACATACTGTCCTGGAAAATAAAAACCAAAACTCATATTTAAATGTTTTAGTAATTTAAACCTTTCGTTATGCTTAAAATCATTTTAACATTGCATAATTATATTAGATTGGGTTTCTTTGATTGAGTAACGAAAATAATGAAAGTGGCATTGCATCGATACCAATTATTATTATTATTATTATTATTAATCTAAATTATTTCTAACAAAGATGTTGCAATTAAGTTATGCAACTGGTTTCTTTCGTTTCATGGGTTCATTGATCTAAATAAAATAATTCAAATTCATTAAGTATTTTATTTTTTCATAGTTTAAATTGAAAAATAATTATGAAACTGTTTCTGTTAGTTTTCATATTATGAAAGCGAGTATTTAACCTCTGTTTTTATACAGTCCATATTCAAGTCAGTGTTGCACGAGAAACTCGTTAATAAACGAGTAGTTTAAACGTGCTTGAAAAAATAAATAAACTTTTTGTTGATGGAAAAAAAATGTAAAGTTCGTTTCGAAATTGCGAATTTAGACGCGTTTACATTTAATTAATGTAGTTATATCCAACAAATCCGTAATTGAAAACATTTTGGAGAAGTTTTAATTAAATTTGGAATTTCCAATTTCAAATAAATAAATTTTTCACCCTTTCAAAATTCAATTCACATCCAAGTCCAGAAAAAACGAAAACTGATAAAATAAACTTTTCAAAAACAATATTACTGATAACTGTTACAACCAACTTTACGCAGTTTATCTTAGCGCACCTTCTGTTTTGCTCCATTCCAGCAAAGTTGCAGAAATCCTGTGAATAATGTCATCAAATAAATGTCGTTTAGCACATTAATTATTCCGCATCAAAAGTTACTCTTTCCTTCGTTGCTCGGGTTCGCTGTTCATGTACACTGTACACTCTCCGGAATTAGAGATGTCAGCTTCGCTAATGAATTTTGATCCTAATTAAGGCAGGTTCGAGCGACAGGAACGTTAATTTGTAAAGTTAACTGCGGGACGTGCCTCCACATATGTGGTGCATTATGGGGTGGAAAAAGGGTCGTGGGTCAGGAAAAATGTAGGAGAAAAGTGGGAGGGGGAGTGGTATGCACAGTGCATTGAACGAAATAACCTACAGCGAGAGGCTGAGTGTGCCAAGCATGCTAAAGATAGGGAGAGGAATATAAACGTCATACACCAACACCATGCAGTATGGATTCTCGTAGAACGACCAGTGAGACGGGAAAAGAGGAAGGGAGAGGCTGATAGGAGCTTGGGTACCGTTAGAACCAAGGAAAGCCGACGCAACGCCTTGGTACCAAACCGGTCGAATTTTTGGAGAATGTCTTTTTTTCACCTTCCTGGCACGCCACTAACGGGGCTCATGACCATATTCCATAATTATGCTATAAACTTTTTTTAAGGCTTTATCAAGTATCATGTACTTAACACTTGTTCCCGGCCTTCAACCAGGTTTCCTCATGATGATTATATCGCGAATGAACTTAAAAAATGAGGACACGATTTATCTTTGAATTGTTAGATGGGAAAATTAATTTTCACGGACATAATACATATATTTCTTTAAAAAAAAACCCTAACGTTTTTTAAATGTTTTTTCTCACAGAATGAAATTCCATAGAATAATATATTTTGGAATTTTGTCACCTTTTCACCTTTTCTCAATTGATAAAGTAAAATTTTCTTAAAAAAGAATGTATTTACTAATTTATTTAAAGGCAAGTTTATTTACTCTGTCTTTGTTTAAATATTTTCCTCTTCTATTGTTTAAAATTTTTCATCACTGATTTTTCCTAAAAGGTTCAAAGTTAATTTTTCTCAATTTTTTTTTAACATAAGGAACGAGGTCTTTGGTTTATTTTAATCTCTAATTTTGAAATAAATACGTAAAAATGACTAAATATTTTAATTAAATGAAACGGAGTAATTTTTTATAAGTAAAATTGTCAAAAAGGGATTGTGTCACAATACGGTTTACCCCTTATTTGCCGCTTTTAAATTAAAAAATTAAAAAATGTGTTTTCGACAGCAAGATGTAACTTTTTACTTCTGATAATTTCGTCATTTTTACTGCCGTAGACTTTTTTTTACAACTGCTTCTTTTATTCTTTGTATTCACGGAACATTTGGCTTTAAAATTTTCCACACAAACAGACATTTAATTATCACTAACAACGTAATTAAAATGTTTTTATTGGTAGTGTCATTTTTCCCGATCTGGATAATTCATGAAAAAACACACAAAAGTTTTTCAAATGACCCGCGTCTTTTGCCATAATAAAATAACTAGCTATTTTAATAGATTTGTTGAGCATTTGAAATTGACAGAAGATGCTGTCATCATTAAATAGTAAATGCGATAGAGATAATAGCTTTTGTATTTTTACAATATATTTAAAAATATTACTTTTATCAAGACAAAAACATTTTAAAGTAACAGTGCTGAAATTCTATTCGACGAGATCAAGTGAAATATCGATCAATTAACAGTGTGAGTGCTGTAAAACACAATTATTCGCATCGTGGTCTCAAATCCTCATCTGGATAAAAGTGCAATGGTTCAGAAAAATATTAATTACGGATAAATATCTGATATAATCTTTATTTCATTACTGGTATCGTTTAAGGGAATGTTTTATTTTCAATTTGGTATGTAATACTTTTCTTTTTTCTGCAAAATGTTTAATTATGATAAAATCAAAACTTTTTTTATCCAGATCGAGTCACTCTCCTCTACTTGAGATTTAAGGGTCAGATTCAACATTAAAAAATTTTTGAAAAATATAAATATTTTAGAAAATATTTTCCACATCATTGACAATATTTTTTGCTATTGGAATCAATATTTTTTAAAAATTATGTACATAGTACATGAACAATATCCCTATTTATTCCTCTGACGTTTTTAAACAGAAAAAAATTTTTTTTATGTCTCTAACAATTATTTTGGGTGCAAAGATGCAATAAAATCAACATTAGAAAATTAAAATTTTTTACTTCGATTTTTCTTCTTGAAAACTATAATATAATTTCAAGTTCAAAGGAAGCATATAAGATCGCAAATTTATTGAAGAGGCTAAAAAATATTTTTCCTTAATGTAACATTCAAAAACAAAAAAGTCATAAGCGAAAAGCCTCAAAAAAGGGAGAGCATATACATTATACATATATCGTTTTTTGAAGTTTTTTAGCTTGAATAATTATTAAATTAAGGAAAGACTAATTTTTTGAACCAAAACGTGTAAAAAATACATTAAAGAGTAAACTTCTGTTTTCAGTTGAATTAATAAAATGTCAATAAGCCATTGCATGTTTATTTGTTTTATAAAAGATTTTTTTTATCACCTATTTTTGAAAAAAGTTACCTTTTTAACTTTTTTAACAATAGTAGGTACTGTGATGACTGTTCGAGTATATTCCATGGAATCGAATTTTTATTCATTAGATTTAAAAAATCACAGAATAAAATTCCATGGTCAAGAAAAGAAATTGTTCTTCAAAACAATACAAAAATTCAAAAGAGCCTTAAAGTTTTTATTAGGTTTAAAAATGAATAAAGTATAAATTTTTGCAAACAGAGAGAAATGAATATTTACATTAATTCATTGTTGCAGATATTATAAATTGAATTTGGGGATGCTCATAATTCCGTATTAAATTCAGTTTATGAATTATTTAGAAAATTAACATTATTTAAATTAACTATTTTCATGTTGAATGATAATATAATTTTCTATACTGGTTGATTTTAATCTTTTGTATACGATTGAATCTTGGAATAAACTGGTACTGAATTTAGGATTTGATATACGAGAGGCTGAAAGTCCAAGATCTTAAAATCACATCTCTAGAAAATGACCTATTAAGATTTTATGACTCCATTAAATCACAAACTAAAATTACAACTTGTGTAATAAATTTATATTTGGGAATTTAAGGCTTTATTTTCGTAATTCAACAAAGGTTCATTTGTTGTACAATTTTCACTTAATAATTAGTTTATTAAAATGTAGTCTTGCATTTGGGTGCTTTAGTCGGGTATCCATTTTCAAGCAGATTTGCGTAACGAGCATTTTCTACCGGAAAACAATGCTGCAAGCGGGACATTAATTAATGAGTGACGTTCACGAATTGTCGTTATTTAACCGTAAAACACACCCGTTGAATATTTATACCCATGAAGAAATGATTGGAGCTTATTTATTTTTAGTGTTTATTTATTTGATGTCCATTCGTTCTCACAGGGAAATTAATTGTTTTTATTACTTTGTTTTCATTTTCCCAATCCTTTTGTAGAGAAATTTAATCTTGTAATTGGGATTTTATATGCTTCATTTTTACTTGTTTAGTTTTTGACTTAGACTACAAAATTTATAGAGTAAAAAGTTTATAGACTATACAATATCAAAGGGATTAATTTTAAATTTAAATATTTCAAACTGAAAGCATTTAAAGATTATAATGAAATAACTTTCATGCTTATTTAGCATGTTAATCACATAGAATACAAAATTTTTAAAGATTTAAGGATTGATGGAAAATGAAAATATAATATATGCTTTAATGTAAATGTGTTCCTGCCTATCCTGTACAAAATTCATGCAGAAAGTACCGTTAGTCGACATTCATTGGGCTTCATCTCCGCCTTATAGTGAGTTTTCTGCTCCACAGGCGCTACAACTGCAATATGGGACCCGTGTCAGGTGGTTAGGCAGAGCAATAAGATACTTCCTTTTTCTTTTTTTTTCCAATGTTTTCCACTCATCATTAGTCATTGAGCTTGGGTGCGGACTATATAACGGAATTTAGCTCCGCTAAATTTGCCTCATCCTGTCGGATTGATCAGAACGATTATAATCCAACGATAACCTTCATCATGAAAGTTTCGTTTCAGAAGTAGAGGAAGTTTCTCTCTTCTTCATATTCCATCCACTGGTAAATTGCTACGTTCAGAAATCTCGAGAAATGTTTATAATTTTTTAAAGAATTTTACATAAATTCATAAAAGAGTATGCGAGCAGAAATGCTCTTTGTAGACTGTAAGGAAAATTTGATCATCTTAAAAACGTATTGTTTGTTCATATATAATAATTAAATAATTGATGTCATTCTTCCATTGGGAAAGGTTAGGATTATTGTTTGTCTGGGAAAGAAAATTATATTATTTTCTGTAATCTTAATCTTAGATATCGCACATTTTTAGAAGAATTGTATTTGTAGGCTGTTCCTTAGTTTCTTATTAAAGACTTTTTGCTCTTACTGTGGTTACTGAAAACCATTCATCGTAATTTCTAATTTCTCCGGAAATATTCTTCGTTTCTTTAATCTATTCTTTTTTTTTTGTTGACATTGTATGCCTCTAAGATTTCTTCATCTTTAATTTCCTGTTCAAGTGTTTTAGAATATTTACAGCTATCTGAAATATTTTTATCTCTTCGTTATACCCCATTTTTGTTTGAAACTGCTTTAATGATTTGTTGCCCCTTATCTTACAGTAGCTTCATAAACTTCTATTTCAAATTTAAAGTGACTGTTATTAAACAAAGGACCTGTTATTAAAGATATGTAATTAAATATTAGACCTGTTGTTAAAGATATATTATTAAATGTAAGATCTGTTATTAAAACAGACTTGATCTTTTTGTAGCTTCTAGAGATCCTATCTTGATATCCTTGGTCAACCAGTTTCTGAACCACTAGCCTTTTTTCCAAGTAAATCGATTTTACATTTTTCATATTCTAAATCGCCATAATAGACTAAAGTCATTCCTTGCCAATATGCCATTTTAAACTGTCATTAAACCAATTATTTTTGTTCTCTAAAAAATGACTTCTTAATTTACTCCAACCTGGAAGATTCCCTAATAAAATTATGTAAGAAAAATTAGACACTGACATTATTGCAGCGAAATCTAAATAAAAGGATTGCAAGAAAAAGTTAACCTGACATAAACGTGAAGCAAAGAATGGTTTCATTGGGACCAGATTAATTAGAATCTTGCAGTTCCTGTGAAAATCTAAATCTACTGATGGAATACTGAAGAGCTATTATTCTTACCCAACAGCAAGTTGTGGATTTGAAAATATCTTTATCTCATAAAAATTATTACCTTATAATGAAATTGGTTTATAATTATAGACCAATTTTCTGATCGAACACTATTTTCAAGAAAGATGAATGATGTAAAGAAAAAGCGAGAGTTAAGAAATAATGCTTAGATCATCTGCAGAGATCCATCTGTCGTAATCAGTAGCATCCAGAATCGATGATAGGAGCCTGAGGCTACATAGAACGCCACAAGTAGAATCATCCGATAGACGTGGGACCGGTTTTCCCAGCGGAGCAATCTCAATTTAAATCTAGCGGGGGGAAGGAAGGAGTGCTTGCATATTTACTATTCAGTAAAGCTATGCAGCGTTCATTGCGTAACAGAGACTATGGAAGGTGATCTAATGGATTCAAACTTGAGTTTCTAAGTATCTAAGTACTGCAAATTGCTCGTTTCTTCGGACGTCGCTTTTATCACAGCAGTCGACCGTTTACCTTATTCAACCTCATTTCTTCCGTTAATGTACTGTCGATTATAGGCCCGCCCCATGAACCACAAAAAACTCGAGGTTGTGATGATCTTTTCTTTTTATTATTATTTATTCTTTTTTACGATCGAGCTCTAACGGCTGAAACGACAAAAAGGGACGAGTACCGTCACTATCGTCACGGTTTGATCAATTGCGAAATACAAGCAAGCGAAAGGTTATATTCTTCCGTGGAAATTTTATGGATTCGCGTCGACCACTTTCGACACGTCTGTTTAGTGAAGTGGAGAGAAGAAAAGTATATATAAGTTTGAAATCCAGAAAGTTGAGGATGCATCCGGATGTTTTTTGTGGTAATTTATGTAAGACGGAAGGCATTTTTGAAAATGTTTTAGTATTGGAAATTAACGATCTTTATTATGCAATTCAGCTATAAAAAAAGATTTAACAAAATAAAGAGTTAACTAAGTGCAAAACTATTACTTACTTTCTAATATCTTTAATTTTCAATAAGTAACTGATTTTCTTATAGAAAATTTTCTTTAAAAATCTTTATGTGAAAAATATTTAGGCTTTAACTCTCTCATTCTTTAAAGCAGAAAATTCCGAAGAGTCAATTTTATCTCTTTTATAAATTAACTTTAGCCGTTGGTAGTAACTTTCTAAATAGGAAATTGCTTGAAGCTGTTGATTTAAGACAAAGATAATGCATTGCAAACCTGGAATGTGGACATTTATTTTTTTTTACCATGAACGTGAAGTTTTGAAACATTATTCTCGCTTTGGTGAATGGCGAAAGAAGCATGAATAATAATATTTTTCCTTAAAATACACTTGACATTTTGCAACTTCCAAGCGGTTAATAACCGAAGAAAAATATTTTCCATTTGTAAACAAGAAATATGTTTATGAGATATTTACCAATGGAAATTATAAGTCATTTAGTACTTAGATACATTGTCAATTTTCTCTTTTAACCGCACGAATTGTGAAGCAATATAAACTTTTACTATTGTTGCAAATAAAATTTTAATTTATAAATTAAGATGTCATAATATTAAGTATATGTACTAAGTAAGACGAATAGTGTAAGGTGTTATTAAAGAATAGTACTTTTTTCACTGTAGGCATAATACGATAAAATTCAGTTGTAAATATAAAGTGAAATGAAATGAAATGCTTTATGCAACTGTGATACTTCTCTTTAAGAAAGATTTGTTATGGCTAACGGTTCAGTCGCACGTTTGCGCGATAGGTACCAGAATAAGTTTCAAAGCACGTTTTAAACGTGAAATTAATTTCAAGCGTCATATGAACAAAATAGTGAATTGTGAAATAGTATTTTATACCGTACGATAATACAATGCTGGTGAATATATTCTTGCTCCATATTTTATGGTTAAAATATACTTTTTTTCCTTTACCTCTAGAGAAATCGCACGTGACTTCACTGTGAATTCCTGAGCCTCTTTTCTATTTATAACCATCTAAGTTAAAAGAGTCACAGAATTTACTAGATATGTACTTTGAAAAAATTTATTGGTTCGTGTGCAGTGGCTTTGCAATAACTCATGTTTCTAGAGGGACTTTAAAAGTCTGTTTCGGATTAGATACATTTTTAGGCAAAAAACATTGAGAAAGTTCCATTTTATATGTCTAAGGATTAAATATTTGTAGAAATTTAATTATTAGTTCCCATTTATGGTTGGTTTCGATAATAAGTAAATTAACGATCTTGTTCTGATATTTTTTTAAATTATATTTTTTATTGTAAAAAATAATAATGGTAGAGAATTAAAATTTAAAAATGAGAAATGCGAAAAATAATAATAATAATACAATTATTATTTTAATTATATTTCACAAATTACTTTCGCAAAATTAATTTGAAATGTAATTAGAATTTATATTTCAGATTTAATGTGACTGTGGAATGAAAGTTTTCGTAAAAGTTAGCTTCGAACTTTTATTCTTCAACAATTTTCACATCAAAGAAAGAAATCATTACATAACATTACATTGGCAAAATCAGTTTTAACTGATTTAACTCTACGCGAGTTTTTTAGTAAGTAATTTATTGCGTAAGGTAAGATACCCAGTAATCGCCAGGTGCCTAGTTATCGCCAATATTTATGAATATTTTGAATAACTAGCTCACAAGCATATTTTTAGGTATTTTTTATCACAGTAGAGAATAATTTTTCTAAGGAAATGTTATCAAAATAACTATAATGCTATTCATTTCCAATAAAGAAGAAGCTAAAGTTGATGGCGATTACTGGTCTTAAGGTGGCGATTACTGGGCCATTTACCTTAGAATATATATATATACACCAGGGGTGTTAGTTGAAATTTGCCGGTTTTACTCATAGATGTCGCTAGAGATATGTATACATTTCTATGATTTAG
>JBAGKK010388810.1:0-18432 GCA_037177015.1 Euceroptres primus
CACAATTATTCGATCAAAAAGAATTAAATGATTTTATAAGAGATCTAAATTTATCTAAAAATGAGGCTGAAATCTTGAGCTCTAGACTCAAGGAAAAAAATTTGCATGAAAAAGATGTAAAAATCTCTCATTATCGAAAGAGAGAGAAAGATTTAATTTTATTTTTTTTCTAGCCAAGATAGTCTCATTTATTGCAACGATGTAGATGAAATAATGAAGGCCATTGTTCATGAATATCAACCAGAGAATTGGCGTTTATTCATCGATTCGAACAAATACAGTTTGAAGGCTTTTCCTTTGCACAACGGAAACGAATATCTATCAATACCCGTTGCTCATGCCACCAATATGAAAGAGTGCTATGATTTTATGAAACTTATACTTGACAAAATAGATTACGAGGTACATAAATGGTTTATCTGTGGTGATTTCGAAGTAATAGGAATTTTCTTCGGATTGCCATCTGGTTACACAAAACACTGTTGCTTTCTATGCACCTAAGACAGCAGAGCACGAAAACAGCATTATTATGTTAAAGTTTGACCAGACCGAGAGATGTTAGAACCAGGAAAAATAAACGTTTCTCAAAAACCACTGGTTGATCGCCAAAAGATCTTTCTACCAGGATTACATATAAAGCTTGGGATCATGAAAAGTAACATCAAAGCGATCAACAGAAACGGAGGAGCAGGTCTTCTTTTTTTGAAAAGGAAATTCCCTAAGCTTAGTGACTCAAAAATTAAGGAGGGAGTTTTTGATGGACCACAAATCCGACAATTGATGCGAGATGGCAATTTTAAAAAGATCTTCACTGAACATGAGAGACAAACATGGTTGTCAGTGAAAGCTGTTATAGACAATTTTTTAGGAAACAGGAAATCCAGAAACTACAAATAATTGATCGATACGATGTTGGAAAACTTCCAGGAAATGAAGGTGATCATGTCACTGAAAATTCACATGATGCATTCTCACTTGGACTTCTTCCCAGAAAATATGGGAGCAGTTAGTGATGAACATGGTGAAAGATCAAGATATCAAAAAAGATATCGCAAGATATCATCATATAAGAAGATATCGCTATAATCAAGAAGAGGTACAAAGGTAAGTGGAGTGATCTCACGTGGTCACCTTAGTACATGTCCTGAACAACCTTTCATTTTTTCGGTCTGGTTCACTTGAATTCCTTGTTTTTGAAACAGATGCTTCCGAATCCGCATTGTTATACTTTCGCTTTAGGGCTCTCACTCCTATATTGCGCTGTTCTGAAAAGGCATCAATGATTTTACTTGTAAATAAAGCCACTGTTACTGCTGGTTGAGGATCGCGTCCAGGATGACTAATATCTTTGACAGTACTTGCAGTGCAAGAATTTTTCCTATGCCTTTGCAAAAACTTTGATGTGAAAAATATTCTGTTGCACCGTTCACATATAATACGAGCCATGGTGGCGTCCAACATTCAAATGAGCTCTTAGGGGTTTCCATTTATCCAGGGATAATTCAAATGCCCGATAATAAAATAACATTGGCCTACAAAAATGAGACTTTTGTTTTCCCACTGAGATCTTAAGGTGTTTTCTCACGTAATTTTTCACGCTGAATCCGATTCTGGCAGGATAATTTGTCTAGCACGTGATGACAATCCAAAAGCTCGGCGAAGCTCATCATTCATCGCCAGTATCTTCCTGATATGTCACAATGTCTAACAGAGTCTATATAAACCTTTCGGATAAATTCTCTTACGTTTGTGGTCAGTATGTCCTCGAGAAAGAAAGATGTGATATTAATAATGACATTAAAGAGTTGTACATACAATATTTTAATCGTAAAATTCAGCACCGAGATAAAAATTCGGTTCCGCATAAAGTGTGCACAAATTTTTGCACAGTTATGGGACATTGGAGCAATGGTAAGCTAGAACGCCTGCCTTTCAGTGATTTAGCGGGAACCTATTAGTCCTGAAGAATGCTACTTTTGTTCATGTTATTTGCGAGGTTTTAATAGTGAAGATAAACTTTCAATGATTTAGCAAAAACCTATTAGTCATGAAGAATGCTACTTTTGTTCATGTTATTTGCGAGGTTTTAATAGTAAAGATAAACATCTTATAAAATATCCTGATATAGCATCTGCTACTAAATCTGTTCCCGTAGCCTCAGCGAATCTTTTTCCAACTTCTCCAGTGATGATAGAAGAATATGAAGAAGAATCCACATTTGAAGAAGCAGCTGATGATGGGGACTTCATTAGGTATGATTGCTTATTACAAGAATCATTGGAACCAGGTTTACGAAATATTGTGAAAGAAGCATTGATTGATCAGAGTGACGTACTGTTACCACCCTTGCATATTAAACTAGGATCTATGAAGCTGTTTGTTAAAGCACTGAAGAGAGATGGTAAATGTTTTTAGTACCTTCTTGAAAATTTCAAATCACTGAGCGAATCTAAGATTAAAGAACTAGTTTCCACTGGTCCTGATATTAGAAGGCTTATGAAGGACGATAATTTTGTGAAAACGATGACAGACCTTTAGAAAAAAGCATGGATGAGTTTCAAGGAAGGGATCAAAGGCTTCTTAGGAAATGTGAAAGAAAAAAATTACAAGGTTCTTGTGACAAATATGTTAAATCACTTCAAGAATTTGGGATGCAACATGAGCCTCAAGCTTCACTTTTTGCATTCCTTCACATTTTGCATTGACTTCTTTCCTGAAAATCTTGGAGACGTGAGCAAGGTAAACGTTTTCATCAGGATATCAAAGAGATAGAACGAGGATATCAAGAAAGATGGAATGCATCTATGCTAGCTGACTATTGCTGGTGTTTGAAAAAAGATGAAACCAATATCACTCACGAAAGACGTTCCACTTCTCGAAGCTTCGAAGAGAAGAAGTAAAGATTCTCCAAATCATTTTAAATGTTACTAAATAACATCACGGTCAATTCTTTCCTTAGTTGGCCGGATCCTTAGTCTGTCTTGCCTCAGTTGGCTGGGTCATGCTTTATCTTTCCCTAGTTGGCCGGATTACTAGATTTTCGTGCCTTAGTTAGCCGGATTACTAGATTGTTTTGCCTTAGTTGGCTGGACCACTGGACTGTCTTGCCTTAGTTAACTGGACCAATAGAGTATCTTGCCTTGGTCGGCCAGATCATGCCTTATCTTGCCTTTGTTGTCTGGATCATTAGACTATCTTGCCTTGGTTGGTTGGATCATGCCTGAGTTCTGAGGAAATCGTCTGGTGAAACGTTTAGTGCGAAGGTTTCTCAGAAAATGGAATTTGTTGATATAAGAGGTCCTACAGTTGTAAATATTTTTTCAATTTCAGGTTAGAATATCTCAAAATCCTGATGTGCTAGACAAATTCTCCTGAAAGATTCGGATTCAGCGCGAAAAATTACGTGAGAAAACACCTTTAAATCTCAGTGGAAAAAATCTTGTAGGCCTGTGTAATGATCCTCAAATTGGCAATCATATTTTATTTAATTGGTGTTCCTATTATTGTCCAGTATTTTAATTTATTCTAAAACTATTTTGTAAGTAAATTAAAAAGCCCTAGCTTCGAGTTCGATTTGTTGGATCCAACAAATATTTTCTCCTTAAGCAAATTTAATATTTCCTTCTAACAATATTCTCAGGACATTTATTAACCTTGCTCTTAGTCGTGGCAGGAGATAAAATTAATATGAACAAAATAACTATAATCTTTAACTCACTCGAATTTCACGTATTTCAATTTACTTTTTAAGTATCGATTTTCTGTTTTCCATTAATTTCGTAGATTGTGGGCACTGAACTTAATTAAGATTGTGGACAACATTGAGACGAGAATAATTGCGAATAATACTCACATATCGTTGTGCGTAAACTCACGTTCAAAAGAACATTGAAGCAATTCAATGATTTGAGTGATTTCCCAGACGAGCTCCTCTTATGGTCGAAAGGCTGGGAATTATAGGAAAACAGAAAAATGCCTAATGCACAGTTTCAATTACGGGGTTTTCTATTTCCTGGCTAGCTTCTTAGCGTGGTCAACACTGCCAAGGTATATGTTACCAAATATTTTCTATCTGAATCAAGGGTATTGAGACGATATTGGTAGACGAAGTGCTATGTCTTTTCTCCTCTTAATTTCTCAAATTCGTCTGAATTCCTATCCTACAAATCAAATTAGTTCCACAAGTCTTCGGAACTTCTATTTGGCAGTGGATTTATTAAGTCTTTAATTTTAGTTCAGCTGTACATTATTTTTAATTCTGACGAAGAACCAATGCTCAAAATTAGCTGCTCCCTCGCAATCAATTACCAAAACACATATCCACGAGTGACGTGGCAATGAATGATTACTTTAGCCTCAGTTGGCTTGATTTTTTTATGGAATTAAGCACTCGGAATTAATTAGAAATCTAAAGTCTATCTACCCGGGCAAATAAGCTTTTATCAAGTAGGTTGAAAATTCGAAATAAACTTACATGCCGATTCTACTATTCTGTTTGTGATCGGAAAATATCACACAGTGTATTTTTTCTACTATTGATATCAGTGAATTTTGGAATATTGTAACTTGCGATTTCCATTAAAATAAAAAATTCTGAAATAAAGATGTTTGGGAACTCCTACTTTCCTAAATTCGCCTAACAGTAGGACAGAGGGACACAAGCTTTCCAAAATTCTCAAATGGAGAGCAGCGGGATCAAGTTGATCCTTTTTGCGCCAAACTCTATTTTATAGTTCGGATTCTTGGCCTCCCTACTACCGTTCTCCGATACTTCCGGCATGCTTTGAATTCTAAATCGTGCAGCAGCCTCAAATCTCCACGCGCGACCTATCCTAACTCCCGGTTGGACCGGAAATGGCTTGGTAAAACAGGAATCGACCTTATTTACTAAGTCAAGACTTTGTGCCAGGTTCCTGCCCTACCGACTAATGGTACCTTAGGACCATATCGACCCAGTTTCGGTTGTACAAGAACTTCTGGTTGAACCGGAAATCATTCGGTAAACCAAGAACTTCCGGTAAAAATCAGAAATATGTCGGTAAAAAAGGAACAATCCCTATCGATCGATTTGGAACCGACCGACCGACTTCCAGTTGAACAGGAACTTTCATTTTGTCCGGAACGCGATCGGTAAAACAGGAACCTACCTTATTGACTGAGTTGAGAGTCTGCGTCATGTTCTTACTGACTGATGTTAACTAAGCACGGACACGAACCTCTTTCCGACTGTCGGTAACTTAACGGAAACTGTCTTACTGACCGAGAAATTTAGTGGTCGATTTTATTCTTGATTTTGATAAATCACGGTTATATTCAGAAATTTAAAAAAAAATGCTTATGACAAATTGAAAGACCATGAAAAATTCTATCGAAAATGCCCAGGCTTAAAATTATATTTATAAAAGCAGCAGAGGATATCGACCAAAAACCTAAAAATCCGGTGCAGACCTACGGCGTAAAGTTTATTGAAAACAAAAAAACAATCAGTTTTGCTTTTTAAGGATTTTGTTGTAGAAAACCTCGGCTCTCTTTCTAGAATATTTTAAAAAAATCTAAAGTGCCCTTTAACAAAAAAAACTTTGATTTAATTTTTATTTTGATAAATCAAGGTCATACTTTGAGGTTTTCAAAAAATGTTTCTTACTAATCGAAAGATCATGAAAAAATTTATTGAAAACGCCCAAGTTAAATTTTTTTAAATTATTTATGAAGCTGTAAATATTGACTCAGCAGAAGGTATCCACCAAAAACTTCAAAACTTCATCCCCTCTCACTCGGCAACCATTTGACAAAATAAGACAATATTTTGGATAAAATTATTATCATGTTAGACAACACTACGCCTAAGTTTGAGTCCGATAGAACATATTTGATTTTCGGGTTAAGACATTTGAGAAACAACGCCCGATATGAATGATACAGATTCCAGTGTTTAATTATAATTACTAGTACGATTTCAGAACCAGATGGTAAATTACTCTCTATTATGGTCACGGATACGAAAACAATGATGGTGTACGATGGATCATCTTTAAAGTGGTCATCTGAAGTACCTTTTGTTCCCGTAGCTGTTGCTATGACGCACTCGCAGGTAAGCAAATGTGACGTTTCAAAATAAAAGGGTTCATTTTGTCGATCGTAGTTTCGGAGACATTCGTGTTTTTGTGAATGAAGGTCGAAATTATCAAATTTGGGTTTTCAATAGGAAATTATACTTTAATCTATACTCTATCTGACCGGAAGTGACATTAATTTGGTATATTTTGTGTTTCAAGAAAAAATATAACACGTGCGTTTAACGAACTTGCTAACTTTAAATGCGTTTCAGTTGAAAAGCAGTTTTTGATGTTCCAACTTCAAAATGGTCCCAATGACTCGTTTTTCAACACATATGGTTTGTCCGCGGCTTAAAATGTTGGAAATTTATCTGGCTATATACCACTTTACGTAACTCCATACTGACAAAAAAGACCCTTTTATTCTGGAACGTCACAAATGACTCCAATGTTTTTTATAAGAATTAGTATTGATGCGTCTAGTTAACTCGTCGCCTCCATTCCATAATTGGAGTGATAGTCACCGCAAACGCGACTTGGAGCAGTATGGAGTAGAGGTGTCGATCTAAGGACCATGAATATTGCACAATCATGAAACCAATAAACTCCGAGGAAACGCGATAACAAAGAAAATCTCGCACCCCTGGACGCGGATGCACAGACTGTCCAGAATTCTCGTCGACAAATAATTTTTAAATAAAATTTTGTTAAACAAGTTAAACAAGTCGTTAGGCCACTACGAATAACATAAATAATAAATATGATTAAATATCCAATTAATTCGGTGTCTTTCTTTACTCGGTTCTAGGTGCATATTTTCTGAATATTTTTGGCAAGGTTAAATTATAAAATCTTGAAAATTGTGGAAGACACAGTCTAAAACATCAAAATGGGTTCACGCATCTCCATGAACCGAGAAGAGCACCACGTGGCAAAGTAGGAAATAAGTACACTTTTTGGTTCAAATTAATATTTAGCCTACAATTCTTTATCGATTTAAATATATTTTTTTAAAGCTAATAAAATTTCGAAGAGAATTGTGTGGCTCGATTTTTAAAACAGGTTTCCAATTTTTTAAAAATAAATCTAGCTTCTTTAAAATAATGCGAAAATTTTTGGATTCACCTAAATTTGATAGGTCGACGTTATTTGAAGATATTTTGTCATTGTACATTAAATGAAATAAAAATTTTAGAAATAACTAATTTGATATAGGCGGGTTTTTTGAACTTGTACTATTTTGACGTTTTTTTTATTAAATTGCAAAAAATTTGTGTCAAAATAATATTATGATAAAAAACCTCGCAGTCAAATAATTATTGTTAACATTAGAAACAAATTTCATAAACAAATGATTATTTTGTCATTTTTCGACTTTAAAATTCATTTTTGCTTCCTCGTAGAGGAAGCTTTGTAATGGTTGTATTTCGAAAATTTTTAAAGTCATTTAATTAAACGTTCGTTAATTGGTAAATGTTTAATACTATGTTTTGAACAATTGTCCGGATATATGTGTTGGTGTGTGTATGTGTGTTGATTAGCACGATTAGCACGATATTAGCACGATCACATGAGTACCGTTGTACATAATTTCATGAAATTTGGAGGGTTTACATTTACTGCCAATTTCTCAAACCAAACACAATGATTTCAAAACATGTTCATTAAATTCTTTTCTAGCACTTTTATAATACTTTTAAAATCAGTTTCTATAATTAAAACTTTTTTCATTATCATAATTCACAGTTAATGCATGCGAGGAGATGATTCCTTGACTCAAAACGCATCGATTGACCTATAATATTAATACATTTTATTGACGATTCAGAAAACTTTGTTCCTAAATAATATTTGTTTTAAACTGAAATTTTACAATTTTCAGTTTTAAATATACAGTCATAAAAAAAAGTCCTGTCACGTTTCGTAGTCAAAATATTGAGGGTATTTTGGATTAAACTTGTTTCAAAAAAATGGTGAAGCCGAAAGCGCGATGAGTGTCACTGAACGTGGCACTCGCTGAACTCAGCCTTCCGCCTATTCAACAAGATCGTGACGCGTGGACGAGATATTTTATTAAACTTCGGAGATGTTGCTTTTTATAAAACAAGTTGGTAAGGCTTTTTATTATTTATTATTGTGGGGACATTGTTTCGTCGGATCTATGAGGTCCATTGTGACAGAATTTTCAAAGGAAAGGAGTAGAAAGAAAGAAATATGGTAGAATTGCACACATATATATCGAATATATTCTAAAATTAACTTATAATTAAAGTAAAATTTATACTTAAGTGAGGTTGGTTCGAGGTTCAGTTCACACTGAAGTGATCGTAGTTAACGTTCAATTACCGATGACACAGTTCACGAATTGTCTTTGGGTTTAATTTACAATAAAGATGTAAATAAGTCGATTCACCTCCACCAATGACTCTACTTTACGTTATTTTATGGGGTTTAGTACGATTTTACCTAACTCTTGGTTTCTCTACTGACAAACTCTGACTCGGTAGAAACGCTTTAAAACACCGTTTTTCGATGGAAGAGCAACTAAGTGTCGATTGAAAGAAATGACGGGACTCCCGTCTT
This sequence comes from Euceroptres primus, assembly GCA_037177015.1. Lineage (NCBI taxonomy): Eukaryota > Metazoa > Arthropoda > Insecta > Hymenoptera > Figitidae > Euceroptres > Euceroptres primus. Next base: position 8,640 of record JBAGKK010388810.1, read on the forward strand.
CTGTGAACTTAGGTGAGTTCTCACTTGATTCAGTACAAACGAAGAGACGCTTCTGCTGGAGATGCACGGGTTTTTATGGCCGAAATTAGAGGTTAGCAGCAGTGGGACAGATGAGGAGTAGGAGATATAAATTTTAGTGGCGTTTATTTCATAGGAACAGGAGATGGGTTTTTCGTTGCTTGGGTTAAAAAGTCTGGAGAGTAGAAGGTCTTTTAGATTTAAATTGGAAAATAGAATATGGAATGGGGGGGGGGGTTTGGTATAATAGATATGTATTTCTTAGGAGTAGGAGATGATTTGGTTATTAATTGGTAACAAAATATGGACAATTTTGGGAGTAGAGAGTATGGGAAAAAGTGGTAGGAGGTAATCTCATTGGGAACTGATATTTGTGTGGATGGTAGGGGGAATAGAAATAATAAGAGTAGGGAATTTCCTATTGTTTCGTTGGCTTCTAATAAATGGGGAAGGTATAGGGTCGTTTAAGAGTAGGAGAAGATTAATTTCTATTGGATAGGGAACTAGACGTTTTACTTGAGTGGCAAAATTTCAGTGGTGGGAACCACGATTCACTTGGAAGAATACACTGATCTGTTTATTGATTGGTAATTAAAGATGCGCAATTTTGGGAGTAGGGAATGTTAAAGATGCGCGATTTTAGGAGTAGGGTTTTTAGATATATATTGGGTTTTTAGATTGAGAACAAACAGAATTATGGTGCAGGGGTACTGAACAGAGAAGTGGTAGAAAGTAATCTTATTACTTATTGGTGGAAAATGTTATTTGTGTGAATGGTAGAGGGAAACGACCTCTTGATCTTTGTTTACATGTATAGCCGTGCATATGCAATGTCCGTGTATAATTTGTTCACATGCACATTACGATATGCCTTCCAAGCGACTCTTTAGAAGCGAATTTATAATTTAAATAAAACTAACTAACTCATTATTTTCCCTTTTAGAAAATAATTCGTATAGATGGACTTTCAGAAAGATTTTGCTCGTGACTCTTAGTCCTTGCTAAAATCTCCAAATCACATTGTTCGTTCTTAAAACTAATTATTATTTTCTTATAATTCTTAGAAGTCGAGGTAACAGATAACTCCGGAATGCATTGCGACACCGGTCTTTCCGGAAACGTCTAGATCGGTGCATTCTGGGTTCACTGGGTCAGTATCTCAGATTCCTTATGACAAGGGAACTAGGTTAAAAATAGAAAAGGAATTTATAAAATAGTACGAACATAACATTCCTTGTCTTAAAGCGAATCAATTGACCTATAATAATACTATATTTTATTGAAGATTAAAAAAATTTAAATTTTTTGTAATATTGAAAAATATTAAGGTTTACGATTTTATTAAAATAATTAGCGCTCTCTCTATGACGAAGTAAATTATATATTTACTATTATCTAAAGCCTACTTTTAAAATAGGCTCTATTCGCCAATAAATTAACTGATAATTTTAAATAAATTTTATAACTAAGTGCATAGAAGAGGCATTTTTTTAACAAAAAATAGGTTTTTTTCTATGTTAGCACTTTGAATGGACTATTTCATCATAATTACATCATTCGACATAATTGGCTTGTTAAGACTTAACGAATGTTTACAAATATCGAGTTTGAAAATTATTTCTTTCAGAATTTATCACCTTATAATATTAACAACGGTTATCCAAAAACCAAATTCCTGGAAATCTTTCTATATCGGTCCTAAAGAAAGTATATAAAAATTTGGTTCAGAAAAGAGAAATATGTCTTAAAGAAGCCGTTGGAAATAGTTTGTGCCTGAAAATTTTTGTTAAACAACTACACTTTGCATTTTTTTATAAATTTTTTTTATAACAATCATGACATTTATTAGATAATTAGGCCTTATGTTGTAATTATGATAATAGTTACTTAAAAGTACTAACATACAAAAAAAAATAATTTTTTGTTCGAATCTGATTGTGTATTTTTTTATAAAACCCGTTTATAATATCATTAAATTTACTGGCAAATAATGCTTAGTGTTGAAATAATCCTGGGTTAGCCAATTAGAAGTATCAACCTTGAAATTTCTTTGTCTAAAAATGTCCGAATAATTTTATAATAACCATAAAATTTATTAGCCGATAATAATAGTTTAGATAAGTTTTTAGATGCCTATCCATAGTGGTCAAAACCACTTACAGTAAATCGCAGCTGATCTCTTTCTCGAGATATCTCAAAATTACGTTTTACGAAACCTTTCTGCGAGTACATCATAATATACTTTGCACTGGATAGTAATTATATACATATGGGGCATTATTTCTCAAGTGTACTCACCTTAAAAAATGAATTTCTCCGCTGGGGCTCAAATTTACAAAAAGTTTAGTCCTATTAGATGACACTTCAAAAAAGAAAGATTGATCAGTTTGGTCAAAAACTCGCGGAGATAGAAGGGGTGAAATTTTTGTACTTTGCGCAAAGAGCCTCTATTTCGGATATAAATATCTTTTTATGTATGGAATACAAAAAATTATGACCCAAACGTTTTCTATAGATTTTTTCCCAATCTTTCGAGTGAAATAAAAAAAATTGAAGAATTAAAAATTTAGCCATCATTTTTGAAAATCAAAGATACTGTCACGTCCCGCGACATCATCTATTGAGTGACTTGTTCAAATAGATAAAATACTTTCGACAAAATACTTTCACCAGTGGATCCAACTCTGATCTACCTTGAGCTTGCTACCTGAGTCCGAGCCTGGACTTAGATTTTGATCCCTTTCCAACTTCAAATTGAGGACAACCCTTACTTGATCTACAAGTCCAACTTCTAATAATTTTTGGTAAGGCTCGAACGACTGACTATTATATGTACAAATCTACTGAGTCCTATTTGCTTACAAGTCGATCCTCGTTTAAGGTGCTGACTTGACGTAAGTAGATGTCTACCTGATTCCATGGTGCCAAATAAATCGAGGAACTATTGAATCTTCGTATTCTCATAATAAATATTGTTAACTGTATTTTGAATCACCTTTACTGACTTTTGCCTCATCCCAGAGCTAGGATCCCAGGATCTATATCTAAATTGAGGAACTTAATAAGACAAGAGGGTTTGTTGCGTTCTGACGTAACAATATTTTTCATTTTTCTAAGTTCGACTTTTTTTTCTTGTGTTTTTAACTAAAAATAAATCTTGAAATGCTTACTTTCAGATCCTTAAATAGCAAAATGTGGTTTTATGTTGTTTTTGAAAAATTGAATTTTAAGTAACCTGGTAAAGTCAAAAAAATTTTCTTATGCGCGAAAAAAATTCGGAAAATTTTTTGCATGTACGGTTTTTAAAAAGAAACAGTATTCTAAAAACACAAATTTTTAAAAAAAATTTTGTTGATTTTAGAATTTTTAAAAAATTTTCAAGAGACCTTTTTTAAATTTCATTAATTGCGCATTTTTAATGTACAAATAACATTTATACTTATCATATTATGTACATTACATGTAAATTGCACATTAAAATGCGCAATTAACTAAATTAAAAAAATTCAAGAACTGTACATGTCAAAAATTTCCGAATTTTTTTCGTGTATAGGCAAAATTTTTGAATTTACCAGGTTACTTAAAATTCAATTTTTCAAAGACAAAAAAAACGACATTTTGCTATTTCAGTATCTGAAAGTAAGCATTTCAAGCTTCGTTTTTAATTTAAAAAACAAGAAAAAAATGGTCGAACTTAAAAAAAAATCAAAAAATTTTTGATTTTCAAAAATGGTGGCTAAATTTTAAATTATTCAAAATTTTTTTTATTTGATTCGAAAGATTAGGAAATAGTCTATCGAAAACGTCTGGTTCAAAATTTTTTATACGCCATACATAAAAGAATATTTATATCCGAAATAGAGGCTCTTTGCGCAAAGTATAGAAATTTCACCCCCTCTACATCGGCGAGTTTTTGATCAAACTGATCAATCTTTTTTTTTTTTGAAGTGTCATCTAATAGGACTAAACTTTTTGTAAATTTGAGCCCGAGTGAAGAAATTCATTTTTGGGGGTGGGTACTCTTGAGAAATAATGCCCTATACTATGTCTGTATGCAAATGAATATGTGACATGATATTCTTCACCTTTCTTAATCTTTTTTGTTTTTTCCCATTTTTAATTTTTTAAATTATTTTTTAATTTTTTTTCTCGTTCTACTTGGTATCCTTTATACCTTTATCTAGATGTGCTGCGATAAGAATTCTTCCGCTGCCTGCCTGAGCCTCAATGCATATGAAGAGTCTTCAAGAACGTTTATTTTATACCTCTCTCAGAATTTCAAAAACTTGCGGTGAATTGATTCTCCTGCTTGCTCTGACCTTGAGCCGAGCCCATCGTTGTCTAAAAATCGTAGAAAATCCTTTAGATGTGTTAAGAGGACATGAACTTTTAATGTCTCCGAAATTTCAAGGCTTTTAAAAGCATTATGTCATTCAATCAAATAAGAATATTGTCTTCACGAACTTTTCTGGAAGAAAAATGAGCAGTTAATCACTTTTTTCATGGCCTTGAAAGCAGTTACAAAAGGTACTAAACGCAGAATTCCAAAGTCCTTATAAATTTATCGATTTATAAGTTTATCCGACTCCTTTGAAAGTTTTAGACATGCGTTTTTCTCAAACATTTCTCCATGATAGTTTTTCGGGATAACTTTCGAATTTTTTGGCCACATTAATGCCTTTTCTCTACCCACTATACCATCCCAGAACTATACTATCCCAGAATACACGATTCACAAATCCTTGTAAAAGGTGCAACTCAGGAATGACGCATTTTTTAAGAATATAAATGTTATCGTCTTCATTGAAAAGCAAAGGATTTATTGTACTATGACACTGGTTTTGACACAATGACACTATGACACAATGTTTTTATAAGTTTCCTTTATTCGTGGCACAATGCCCAACAATATCAATCTGTGCAGACTACTCAACTTACTATTCAACTTATACACACATGAATACGGCTGTTTTTCATGCCTGTAGAGCGGACCAGAAGTATCGCTTTTCAACTCATAGCTTTGCAATGGCCATTATATATCTATGACGTCAAAATTTTTGATGGTATAGACCTCGAAAAGCGACACTTAAGGTCCGTTTAACAGACATGAAAAACACGGCCATATTCATGCCTTTGTTATATAAAATATCGAATGCACCATGGGTAGGAAGGGGCGATACCGATCCGGTACTTTAAGCATCGAGCACTTTGTTCTCGATACTTCTATACTCGATACCGATACTTAGTCGATGTGTCGGTGTATCGATTCTTTTTGGCGTGGTATCGACACTACATGTGTAAGAGAGAGACAGATTATACCTCATCCTTGTCCCCCTTACCCCCTCTAGTAAAAGTATCGGTGGCATCGATGCTTTAGTATCGATAATTTTTCGGCCGATACTGTATCGGAATCGGGATCGATAGTTAGGTAAGTATCGATACTCGGGTATCAAGTCTTTCAACATTGTATCACTCATCCCTCACCATGGGGGATATTGGACTTTTCCCCCTCGATGCATAATATACTATTTTTGACAACATTTGCACTCCTAAAGTATAATATTCTTCAATTAGTAGGTATATCAATATCTTCATGTACATATGAATCAACACTAATGTCATTATCCAATTCAGATAAATAGTCTTCAGGAAATGTGGACAAAGATATTTTGATAAAGCCTTGGCCACCATCATCTATAACTTTAATAAGGATATTTCCAATAATATTCCCTTCCTATATCAAAGCTTCCATGACTTCTTCAGCATCTGCCAAACAACAGGCCTTTCTTTTTTTACGACTGCACCTTCATCATGACATTTAAATTCATATATACCATGTTTGTATATACTTTCCATTGTTCTTGATTTTTCCGAAATATGTTTCCTATAATACGTTGGTACTAATTTTTTCCCAACATTGCATCTCAAAAAATTGGCTAATTGCTTCATGTGATCAGCAGATGCACAAGTATTAACCCATTAAGGCACAGGCAAAAACTGGGTCAGATAGCATCAAACCAACTATTCCATTCATAGCATAATGGAAAAAAATTTTTCTCTGTCATTTATAAAAAAATATTTAAACAATTTATACTAAAACTCATTGTTTTAAAAAGACTGACTGCACCAATCGATTCTACAATAAGAAAGATGAAGAAAACCTAGATAATATTTCTTAGTCAGACTTCAATTTGTTAGCATAAAACGGTCATAAACAATTGCATGATGGAGAGTGAAAGTGACTATGTCAAGTTCCAAGCAAAATCCGAGTCAGATGGCATCAAATTAATTATTGCATCCATAGCAAAATGGAAAAATGAAATATACCTATTTTTTCTTATGTCATTTACAATTTTTCGTAAAAAATTATTTAAACAAATTATACTGAAAGTCATTATTTTGAAAAACTGAATGCGCCAATCGATTCCGCGGGAAAAATGATGAAAAAAACTTATACAACAGGACGATAGAAACTTAACTATAAGTTATAAAACTAAAATTCCTTAAAAGTATTGAATGTTAAATGAACAATAAGAGACAATAATTGACGGATTTGGAATTTCAAAATTATTGATCGCGGAAGTTAGGTTGACCGGCCTAAAATGCGATTATTCTTAATTTTGGTAACCCAAACCGTGTGAAAAAGTTTAAATTCTTAATTACTAGTAGAAAAACAAGGGTCGTCTTATGTCTGTGGGAGTTTCTATGTCTATAACTTTACGATACGTCTGTAAACTAAAAGGATTCCAGACATAACTAGTAATAAAAATAGTAACTAGTAATAAAAATAGTAAAACTCACTTCTAAAATAATTATGCGTAGGCGTTATCATAGTAGGGTCGTGCGTTATGAATTTTTCAAACACCGCCCTTATTTTTTCAATTTTATATTAATTTTTTGCATGAAATTGCTTTATTTGGTTGGCCTCACAGTTTTACAATACAATTTTTGTTTCAAAGTACCTGGTGGAAGAGTAATTATAAAATCACAGCTTTGACGAGAAATATATGAAAAAGTTTCAGACAGAAATTAAGTATTTGTATTTTAACGGACTTGCAGTATGAAAAGCTGACGTTTTAATAGCTTAGGTACTTTTTTAAAATCCTGATCATATAAATTGCTTCTGAATGCGTTTTAAATTATTTATAATTTAAATAATAAAGAAGAAAAAAAAAAGAATAAATTAAATGTCGATACTTCACATGTCGGGTGTTATGACCGAAAAATATGGTCGAAATGGTAACCGTATTAGTAATTTTATTGGTAATGTAGAAAACAAGAAAAGCTAGTTATCTTCCGAAACGCGCCATTCTACAGGGTGTCCCAGTACTCGAGATACATTTTTATATGTACATATTCGTTACTGAACAAAATATTCTAATCAAAAAATTTGTGGGATGCATAATTAACGAGTAACTAACAGATAAAGATCAACCAATAAAAAAATTGCTTTAAGAAAAAGAGTGCACGTGTGCTGAGAGACAAAAGATAAGTCAATGAACTAATCGGTTTGGTATGTAAGAACATTTATTCACTTACTCGGTGAGCCTCGAACAGTGGATTCTTCGTAGAGGGCGAATGGAAAACGAAGGCCTGCACTACGGAGTAAATCGCATGTATCCCCAAAATGGTGAGCTTGCAATTGGGAAGCCGTGAGTGACGATACGGATAGCACTACAAAGATTAACTCTCTGCAAGGGAACGGAATGAAGTGAAGCACGAGGAGCGACCGGCCGGCCTGCTACCCTATGATCGGGCAGGTCCGGACCTCCTCGTGCTTCCGCGGACTAGTGGATAGGTTAGATAGGGCCGAGAAGCGATGTATCTCCGTTACACCCCCTCACCCCTGAATAAATTCGGGTTTACGGGTTATAATCTTTCAAAACCACATTTTTCTTACTCAAAATCTAAAAATTCGTCCCTATCTACTTTCAGATAAATACAATCATCATCTATTTCCTTAGGTTCCCTATCTTCTAAAATTTCTACATTTAAATTACATTTCTTAGGCAATTCTATTTGTAGGATTTCCCTAAATCTTTGGTTTACCTCTACCCAGTTTCCTAATTTAAACGTTAATTTGAAATTATCCGGCGTTACATAGTTTTTAATATGTCTAAACGATCTTTCGCTACAGAAGGTATCGTGGAAGACATATACTTCTTCCGGAATAATTCTTTTGCAAAATCTGCAACTCCATCCTTTAAGCTTAATCTTTTGGGCTGTTTCCATAATTCTAGTTTGATTCAATTCTCCTTCGCTGCTCTCGAACACCTGCAACAATCATAAAAAAAAAGAAAATCCAAAAGTCTATCCCTAGAATTCCTTCCATTTTGAAGTTTTATTGTCCAGAGTAGGAGTAGGAGTGATCTGTGGTTTTAACCGGTAGTCCTAATTATGAGTCTAGAGTTATTATTTATTTTAATCTCAATCTTACAAGTTATTTTTGTTCTTTTTTTTCGTATAATCTTAATATATATTTGTGCTCCAGCTGGTATTGCTCCCGCTGGAGCATAGGCTCCAGTGGGAGCAATACTAGCTGGAGCACAAATATATTATATATCAGACCTGATGAGAATCAAATCAATTCCTTTCTTCGACCGTTTCGTTTTTTATTTTATTTACATGTTGACCGTAAGACCAAAAATAGCACAAATATATATTAAGAAAATTTCATCTCTTTCGTCTGCCTCCTTTTGAGGCCTCTTCCTCTCTTCTTCATCTTCTTTTTCCTTCCCTATTCTCTCCTCTTCTTTCCAGTGCCGGAACTTTAACTGACTTTCGCGCTGAGCTTTCCTCTCCATCTCCACCAGTTGCTGTGCTAACCACTCATTTTTTCTTCTTAGCCACACAGCATCTGCTGAAGGTGGGGAGGCTGCGTTCCTTGGGTAATAACCCCACTCATAGCCAGAGAGGTGCAGGCTGTACATGGAGCCCGCGATGGAAAAGGCGTCATCATCATCCCCCTCCAGGGCGCTTTCCTTTGGCACTATTGCCTTAGGAATAGCACTCCTGGAGGTCGATGGCTCCGACTCCGGGGCGCTTTCCCTTGGCATGTTTTCTTTAGGGATAGCACCCCTGGAGACTGATGGCTCCGATTCCACCCCGGGAGGTATGATGCTCTGCACCTCTCCGGCTACCGGATGTTGGGCCACGACCCAATTCCAAAATAAATTGTCGTTTGTGCGAGGTTACCACATACCTCGCACAATACGATTTGGATGGCGTCTTCTCCCCTGCTCAATTCGGGTTCCTCCACCCTCGGCCCCTTCATTTCTTCTCCTAACTCTCTTGCTAGGTCGCGAATATGTCGGTGTGGTCGATACCGACCATACTTCAATTGTTCGCCCGCTAGGTATTTATTGATCCAAATCCTGGCGGGGCAAACATCCAGGTGACTGGCCACGCCAGTCCCTGGCCTGATTTGCTTTAAACAAAGCTTACATCTAGTTTTTTGTTCCATTCTGAAAATAATATAATCCTGTCTAATCCGTTTGAGAGTAAAAGTTTATAAGTATTTTAAAGTCAAAATAAAAGTTAGAGTCAATATCCGTTTGTACATAAGTAGAGTTCAGAGTCAGTAATTATTATTATTTTTTTTTTAATTACCATTACTATCTTTTAACTCGTACCTTGTATTTGATATTTTCCGTTTTATTACATATGGACGATCGAATAAGTGTAACAGTTTTTTCGCCTTTTTGTCCGCTTTATTTGACAGCGATTTGTTAGCCTTTAATACTTTCTCGCCTACCTCGAAATTGACCGGTCTATG
>JBAGKK010388913.1:0-18423 GCA_037177015.1 Euceroptres primus
AAGAATCACCATCCAATTTTTGGATACGCATCTTGGTCTATTTTTGCCGTTTTTTTTTTAATCTAGCCCACTGTGCGCCGCTCGACCGAGCGAATTTCGTCTTGGACACGCTTCTACTTTTTTTATGATATTTCGAGAAACACTGAACATTTTCTTATGTTCTTGGTATCATTTTAAAGAGGAAGTTTCATGGTTTATTCTACGTTACTGAAAAATATTTCTCATCACTTTCCTGAAAGTTGCCGCACGTCAAAGTTAAGGAACGAAAATTCGCTAAAAATGGAAATTATGACTTTATTTTTCACATGCTTTCGCGGTCCACATTTATCGAAACCACTTCATATAGGACTCAATCGATACGGAATTTAATAAGCTTTCCAAACATTTTTTAAAAATCTCCGTATCTTTATTTTTTGCGGAGTTAGGCACAAAAATAGATTAGCGAGTTTTTCATGTAGTTTTATTAGGAGGTCTGAAAATTTTCGACAGTACTGTACATAACTTTAAGTACTGGCTTTCAGAGTCAGTTTACATCGTCTAATATGTAGGGAAAGGTGTTGCCTAAGTGTATGGGAGAGACGTTGCCTAAGTTTAAACTTTCTATCCGTCCATAAAATATAGAGTCCTAAATCTTTTGCAGAATATCTTATCTCCGGAAAAATATCAGACAAGGCACATTCAAAAGAGCAAGATGTCCTTTGTACTGTGAATGTTTGATTAAATTTTTCAGTGAATTAGGAAGTTTTTTATGATTAGATAAAGGTGAAAAAGTACCCAAATTTCAGGGTCTTTTGAGAATTGTCATCTTTGAAACGTCACAGTTCTAACAAAACAACAAATGTGAAAAATATGTGAATTTTTTTGCGGTTTCTTGAACCTTTATCTGTTCAAAAGTAAAAACCAAAGTCAGAAATTTGCATTTGTTAACATTAAAATTTAAAAAGTTTAGGAAGTCATCTTCGAAACTGACCAACTTACGGAGTTCATTCTTGAAGCAAATTATACATTATTTATTATCAAGAGCTATATGTGTAATATCAAGAAGAAGAAAGTGATATTTTAATGTTTAAAAAATTATTTTCTGTTCGCTAAAATACAAAGGAAAATTCTGCCGTCCTAGCAAGAAAAGTAGTAACTACATTTCGGATAAGTCCCTCGTCTTTCTAACCTTAATTTCTAACCTCACCTATTCAACATAAAAAATAAATTCGAAAACTAATTTTTACTTTTAACTGAATTGTGACTCAAATTTATTCATTTAAAACGTTTTTATAAATTCGAATTTCATGAAAGATATTTTATTTCAGATTTTCTACTGATAGCTTATTGCAAATACGACACATCTAGTTAGCACTAGAAAATTTCCATATATCGTAACTGCAATTCTGTTACGAAAAATTGAATAAAATAACAATTTCTCGTCATTGGATGAAATTTTGGTTAAAATTTACCCTAGAAGTAGTGTTTTTATATTTTTTTTTCCTATATATTATGCGAACACGTATCGCGCAAATGTGAAATATTAGGTTAGATAGATGGACAGGGGACTCACTTGAAATATAGTTACTATACTTACTTTTCTTCTTGGGACGGCAGAATTCAATTGTGGAAAGAATGACCTGCACAGCAGGAAGCCTTTTGACACTGACCCTTGTTTTGTCACTTTCAGTAGTCAAAGATATTGGTCAAAAAGTCTCCTGCTGTGCAGGTCATTCTTTCCACAATTGAACTAATCTTTGCGATTTAACGAACAGAAAATAATTTTTTAAACACTAAAACGCCGCTTTTTTCTAATTGATATTGCATACATTGTCCTTGTTAATAAATAATGTATAATTTGCTTCAAGAATGAACTCCCTAAGTTGGTTGGTTTCGGAGATGACGTCTTCCTAAACTTTTTTAATTTTAATGTTAACAAATGCAAATTTCTGACTTTGATTTCCACTTTTGAACACATAAAGGTTCAAGGATACAAAACAATTTCACATATTTTTCACATTCGTTTTGCGCGAGCAGTAACGTCTCAAAAATGACCATTCTCAAAAGACCCTGAAATTTTGGTACTTTTTCACCTTTCTCTGATCATAAAAATCTTCCTAATTGACTGAAAAATTTTACCAAACATTCCCAGTACAGAGGATATTTTGCTCTTTTAAATGTGCCTTGTCTCATATTTTTCACATTTTTTCCGGATGAGATATTCTGCTAAAGATTTAGAGCTCCATATTTTATGGAAGGATAGTAGGCAACACTTTTCTCTTAAACTCCCTACTTACGTACTTTAAGTACTGGATCTAAGCCAGTTTACACCGTACAAGTTGAGCGCGCTTGAAGTACGTAAGTACCCTAATAGCACGGAACATTCCGGGAACATGGTACTGGGCCCAACGTTCGGAACGTTCTTGCGGAACGTTCCTGTAATGTTGATGGAACGTTCCCAGGGAATGTTAATGGAACATTAATCGTTATTAGGGAACTTCATTTTTTTACAATGATGTATAAAACTTATATAACTGCAAAGTAGTATTATTCATAACCGTAAAAAAGTACTGCGCAGCTAGAGAGGTCATAGAAAACTACTGAGCAGCTTTTAATAATTTTGTATAAAAAATATAAAATATAAACGTTCCATTAAAGTTCCCTGCGAACGTTCCAGACGGGCGGACATTAGGAACGTTCCAACAACATTCCGGGAACGATCCGATGCGATGTAACGTTTCGAACGTCCCAGTACCACGTTTCCGAAACGTTCTCGGAACGTTCCGTGCTATTCAGTGATGGGTAAGTAAAATACTCGTGATGTCCCTTATGTATGGTCCACAGTCGAACCATTCTGCAAAGAAATCTTCCACAAGTGACTTTGTTTTATTTATGTTGTATTTACTACTAGTAAAAATCCGCAAGTCCATTTTTTAATAAAAAATTTTTAAAATAAAGTTAAAATAAAATTTTTTCATTTAAAAACTCCATTTCTTTTTGCAAAATATGAAAGAGCACGCTACTTTTACCCAAAAAGTGTATCCAGATTAATAGAAATTTCATTTGCTATTCGAGTTCTAAGCGCAAGTAGTTTTTCTTGATTTTCTTTGTTCGTCCAAGACTGTACTTATGTATCTTTTTAGATTGAACGGCAGTATATGTATATTTTTCGCTATAAAACGTCGACCATTTACCATTTAGGAGTGTTTTTATGTTCTTTGTTTTATTACGAAAGCGAACAATTTTTTTAAAACATTTTGGGTACCTCAAATTTAAGGTACCCTTTTTCAGACGCAGTTAACGATTTCGTCTGGCTGCCTTGAAGCGCTCGTAAAACTGCCGTTCGTTTTATTTGGAAGACACAACATCGAATGAAAGTTGTGCGAAATAACTTTAACTTCAGAATATCCTACACGGAAAAAAATCTGTCGCAGAATTAGGAAAAAATTTAGTGTCTTATTTTGCATTCTCATGACCAGCGGAAGGTTTATTTCATTAAGAAATAGTGGAATACTTTTTTATGATTTTCAGACGACTTCGAACTGAATACTTTGAAACGCTCGTAAAAGAACAATTCAGCCTTAGCAGTCGTCCATATATATATATATAACATGACGCTTGTATATTCCTGTCTCTCTCAGATGCACAGGTATCGTATTTCCTTCTCCTTACGTAATATATGGACGATCCCTTGCAAAACTCGGAAATAATGATAAAATTTTAAAGCTAGTACGACAGTTTCCAAATAACTTGATGCTTGAATGCAATCATAGTCCAGGCATTGCGTCAGAACAAAGCCTGAAATTCCAGAATAATAGCGTCGAGGAATGTTTTTGCATGGATCGCTTCATTAGGTGCTCTTTATTGATATACTAAAAACTCTACATCAGGTCAGTTGCCAAACCCGGTTTTTTCTTTTTGGGAAAAGGTACCAAAAATCACGTTTGCGTGGAAGGACTATCTGCAATGCATTTTTTAACAAAATCTCAAGACATGAAAAAAAAAAGTAGACAAGATTCTGAGAAATCCCCCTCCTCCAAAAAAAAAACGAACCTTCTATCTTTGATAGGTTTCAAGTTGTGATCATTTGAAGAAACCCGTTTTTTTTTCAATTTTCAGCGAAAAATCACTACTTTTCAAAAAAAGTGTGTACATCAAAACCTATCAACTTTTCGAACAAGTGTTCCACAGACGAGTATTCGCAATAATTTTACCGAATTTTCCACGACTCAATTCGCAGTAATTTTACCGAAAGAACAGTGTCCTATGTTTATTAGGTCATGAGTTGTGACATCTGAAAATTGACCAATTTTGCTTGTTTTTTTTTTTTTTTGGTGAAAAAATTCGAGTTCCGTTTTTTTAACATTAATCGTTTCTTGTTGAATCTACATTAATGACGCCAGATGATAAAATGAAGTAGATGAAATTCTGCGTGAATGAAAAAAAAGTCTTCTACTTCCATTCGATTGGAATTTGTGAACTTTCAGAAATTCCATTTTTTTCTCACTTTTTGATAAAAAGCTGAAAAATTGCGTTCTTTAAAAATGCCTCGTGTAATGAATCAGCTTGTTTACTATTTTACTTGTTTTATGCATTTTTTAAATATTTACTTTTGTTAATTTAACTGTCTTTTGAATAAACGTGAGTTCCGATGATTTACCTACCTTCAGTGTAAAACCCTTTATTTAATGCCCACAAGCTCGTTTATCTATTACACTAGTTTCCCGAAAACCCCACAAAAAAATGCCTAGAGGATAAATTTTCAAAAAACATAACTTTTCGCTTTTTTGTTAAAAAGTGAAAAACAATTGAATTTTTGAAAGCTCACAAATTCCAAACGAATGGGAGTAGAAAACTTTTTTATTTACGCAGAATTTCATCTAGTTCATTTTATCCTCTGGAGTCATCAATGTAGAGTCAACAGGAAACTATTGATGCTGAAAAAAAACGAAACTCGAATTTTTTTCCCCTAAAAACAGGAAAAAATGGTCAACTTTGAGAGGTCACAACTCATGACCTATTAAACATAGGATTCATAGCATTGTTCTTTCGGTGAAATTACTGCAAATTGAGTCTACTTTCACTCGACTGAGGAAAACTTGTTCGAAAAGTTGATAGGTTTTATCCTTTTTTTTTGCTTATACACTTTTTTTTAAAAGTAGTGATTTTTCGCTGAAAATCGAAAAAATCAGGTTTTTTCAAATGATCACAGTTCGAAACCTATCAAAGAAGGTTCGTTTTTTTGGGGTTTTCTCAGAATCTTGTCTACCTTCTTTTTCACGTCTTGACATTTTCCTCAAAAATGCAATGCGATCCATGTAAAAACATTGCTCAACGCAGTTATTCTGATTCAAAAGTACCAGATGCCTGGACTATCACTCGAGTACAGCCAGTTGAATAATTTATTGTAATTTCATGAACTGAACTTTTTTCATCAAAGCAGTTTCTCAAGCAACCGAAAACAAAATCGACAGGATAATTTGTTTGTTCGATAAAATTTCGTGAAACGCGATCAGACCAAGTAAACCGACACGCGACTTTTCCAATTGAACGTGAATCTTCGTAGACTGCAAAAACCATTGTCTTCATCCTTCTCATCTGTGATCTTGATATTTTATTCATCCAATTTTTCAAGGAAGTGAAAATGTAAAGTATTCCAAGAAAGGAGATTTTTTTCCTTTTGAATAATAATTTTTCCGATTAGATTTCAATTCGATTGTCTCGATGAGAGGCGTGCAAAATTTTTCTCAAGTTTCGTTTCGATCCTTCGTATCTTGTTGAATACAGCATCGCTCCTCTGCGATAATACAGCATCGCTCCTCTGCGATACGAATTCCATTTTCTTGATTAACACCCCCAGTACCATTTTTCCGTCGCAATTTTTCGCTCCCTCCAACCGATGATTGTCACACGTCGCGTGAAGATAACTCGAGATGATCATTTACTGTCGTTCAGAAGCCAGAAGTCTGGGAATTTGATAGAGAAAAGAGGATGATGTGACACGTCAGTGTGTGAGCTTGAACGAGATCAGGGGCCAGGCAGTCAGGCAAAAAGAAGCCAAGCACTATACTCGATCCCCTTTCCACCTGCTCATCAGACTCGAAAAAGGAGTCCAATCTCGTTTTATTACAGGGTACCCCTCTCGCCTCCGAATTCGATCCTGAATGCGGGAGATAATTGAAAGACAAGATGCGCGATCCAATAAAAATATGTTTAAATTCTCAGTCTGACCTGGTTTCGAAATTGTAACTGAATCTTGTAAAAATAAGATGAATAAAAAAATACCTCGAAATCTAACCAAACTGAACACTGAAAAAAATGATTGGTTGGGCTAACTATTTAGTTTGTAAGATATGGTACTGCTATTTTATTAGTTGGGACAACCATTGCATTAGTTGCAATAACTATTCAATTAGTACCAATAACTAATAAAATGGTTGTCTCAACGAATAAAATAGCAGTACCATATCTTAAAAACTAAGTAGTTGGCCCAACTAACCTTTTTTACAGTGAAGAAACAATGAAAAATTGATGATAAAATGTTGTATTGTTTTCTTAACGCAGCCTGAATGCATTTTTGAACCGTATGTAAATTATGCAACAAAATTAGTAAAGCTTGATTTTATTTGAAAAAATGCGGATGTTGAACACTCGTGTGCATAATTGAATGATGCTCTTGGCGTATTGCAAAACATTGCCCTATTATGCAGGACCTACCGCGTTCATGAAAGTGTAAACCGTGGATACACAGCTGGCGGCTTATAAATAGGGCGAGACTCAGAATAAACTAACTGGCTGCAGAACTTTATTAAACACGAAGCCATTAATCACGAGAGTAGCTCGGACGGTAAATAAATGAACTTTCGCAGAGATTCCCTGAGATCAATTCATTTCCCTCGCTACGGTTTCACGTTCTCAGATTATCAGAAATCAAGACCTGACTTAATCTCTTCTCTGCTTTCCAA
Source organism: Euceroptres primus (assembly GCA_037177015.1). NCBI lineage: Eukaryota > Metazoa > Arthropoda > Insecta > Hymenoptera > Figitidae > Euceroptres > Euceroptres primus. The sequence goes on from JBAGKK010388913.1 coordinate 6,945, forward strand.
TTGGCCTTGGCCTCCAAATATTTCAAAGGCTTAGAGTTTGAACTGAATTGACATCCATATTTTTTTTCTAAGGAGAAAATCACATCATGAATTTTGAATTTAAACATTTATAGGAGGCAAAATTTAAAACTTTCTAATTTGAAAGTCTTTGCACTAGAAAAACTTCGAATATGCAAAGCAAATTTACTCATAAAGTGGCACCTAAACTAAAAAATTCACTAAAAAACCGAGTATCCAAATGTGAAAACTTTTGAATTGAAATGGCACGCTAATTAAAAAGTATCCAAACTAAAACTCTAAATGTAAATGCCACTTTTTCAAATTGAAAGCGTTCGAATTTAAGCATTTAAACTAAAAACTTTCCAACTCTGGCGGCCACCAGAATTAAAAGTCCTATAATTTGTAAAAAGTGCTAATAAAAAATTGAAGGTGTAAGCAAAAGATAAGTGAATCTTCTTTGGGCTCCGCCTCTTCCTTCGTTACGCCACTGAACATATAATTATTTGGCATATAGCCTCGGGTTTTGTAAATCTTGGTCACCCCACCTCCTCGTTAGTTTCGTATGCGAGTGTGCAAGAGGTGATGTGATATACATACTGCATACGTATGAGTTTTGATTGACGTTGAAGAAACGTACAGCTGCCAACCACGTAGACTAAAATTGTGCAGTGGCTGCTATAGTATAAAGTGATATATTCATATTTTTTTTAATTTCTGATTTTACGCAAAGGGTCAATAAACAATATATCTTCTAAGACAAATCTTCTAACACGTTTCAGTAATAATTATTACAAAGTGTCTTGTAATTTGGTGACCCTTTGTATATTTAGATCCTAAATCCAGTAAACTCAGCTTGTAATTTATGACTATAATTTTGATTTTAATTTTAACTTTAAACAAATTTTAAAGCTTCCAATTTCAAGTCCTGATGCTAATTCGGATGCTTTAGATGGCCTTTTAAATTTTGATGCTTTTTAATTCGACTGTTTCATTTTAACACTTTTCTAATTTCGAATTGTCAGAGCTTTCTTTTATATTGCTTTTAAATGTTATGCAAATCGATAAATCGATTGAAAATTATCAAATAAGAGGAACTGGATTGGAGTCTCAAGGTCGCGAAATCGGTTGACTGGCATATAGTACGTAAAAGACAAAGAAAATGAAATTACTCTCTTGTGGTTTATGATGGTAGTAAAATTTGAAGTAGGGTTGAATAGCCGGGCATATGGACCAATGAAACGAATGGAACAATCCTGAGGGTACAGATTCCACTATGACGACGCCCCAGGAATACCTGATGTAATTAAAGGAGTGTAGGTTATGCTTGAATGCTTGTAATCCAACCACAGCCAATAACAATAAAATGAAATTTAATGTTGCAGCTATTAAGACCCACGAACATAATTTTATCCAATTTTCTATCATCCGAATAACTAATTGCTTTTTATATAGCTTAACCAATTTCTCTACAGAAAACAATGTTCTAAACAAGAGAGGCATTCAATTTTATGTACTTTTTTTTTAGAACGAACAGATCCAAAGGCACAAAATCATCGTTCTGAGTTCAAAAAAGGGTCGCAATAACTTCGAAAATGTTACAGTTGATTAATTCTGATATAATTTATAAATAACTTTGGAGGTCAGTAACAAAGAAATAATTATCTTGAACGCAAAATATTAGCATGCGTGTTATAACTCTTATCGTAGAATTATTTTTAACATTGCTTTTTATCCTCCTATCGCAGTAATTAATCAAGAGATGTAAGAAATATTTTATAACAAACGAATTCAGATTCAAGATAAAAAATAAAATCTGCGCTCTGAATAAAAGAGGAAAATTTGTTGAAATTTTACTTTTTAAGAATAGTTTCCACTAAATAAAATGTAATGCACACTAATGAAGTACTTTTTTTCTAAATTACATAAAAACGTGAAAATTAAAAAAAGGAAATGAAAAGTGAAAACTTGCTGATTGTTAGAAACAGAGTGTGTTTTTAGTGGATGCATTGACTTTCCAGTGCCAGTGTTCCTCTTTCCTAACTAACTAATCCGTGGGATCAAGCCATTGTTTTCACGCACGATACGAGTCTTGGCGTGTGTGTATTTCCTGATTTCACTTCCAATTCTGAACAGGCTGCTCGTTTACTGGCTTCAAGATTGTCGATAAAGGTTAAGTAAGCCGAGTTCGAAGCGAGTGGCGCCAATGCCATTCGCCTCCGGCGAAAAACGTCTCCCAAAATAACATTTTCTCCCGTGAATTACTCCTTTGACATATAGCAACAGACTTCTTACTAAGACCGCATGAGGACTGAAATTATCCTGTACACCGTCATTATATTTTGTAATAATGCGATGTAGGGTACGTTTATAATTCAACATAACCATCTAATATGAATAATTGAGTATGTATGTGTATACCAATGCACAGAGACTGCAGATTAGTTTCCCGGTGCTGACTTGCAGAGATCAATCAGAATTCGCTTCCGCTCAATTACAACACAAATTCGAATTTAATTAATAATTAATGAGTATCAGGGGTAAATATTTGTTCAGGAATTATCATTTTATTTCATAGAATTCAAAAGCGAGTTCATTTGAAAACATTCCAATTAGAAAACGTCTAAATTTAATAGCATTTCAACTTCAAAGCATTATAATTTTTAAAGCATTTGAATTTATGAACTTTTGAATTTACAATATTTGAAAATTAGATATCATGCAAATTGCAAACTCCTTAACTTAATAAGCATCCAGAAAGCTCCTTCGAAATTAAAAAGCATAAAATTTTAAATCCTTCGAGGCATAGATTCCAACAAACTTGAAAATAAGTGGAACATCTTTACCATGAAAAGTTGTTGATATTAAGAAAAGTGACGTTTGGAAAAATAAACTATTGAGGAAATTATATTAAAAGAGCATTTGAATAATAAATTTTTGAATTTTAAGATAATTACGTCTTACCACGTTGGGAGATGCAATGAGTTAAATCCTTCGAAACTTACCTGAAACAGACAAGGAAAAAAGACTTGTTAAAACTGTTCAATCTTACTTAAATTATAAGTAAACTGCCACAGTAAATCCTAAGGTATAATTTTGATCTCCGATTGGATTAATGAATGATTCAGCACTTTAATTCCTCGGTTCTTAAAAAAAACTACATTCGATCGATTTCAACTAACAGTTGACACGAACCAACGTGAAGTTGTCCATTGAAGGATTTTTTTCATCTCAAATTAATCTCAAAATGATCGGCAATACTTTTTTAATACCTTATAATTTATTGTGAAAGGAAATATTCAATTTCAAAAAAGGTAAGTAAAATACTCCACTAAGTAAAAACGTTGAAAGAATAAAAAAACTGCAACGAATTCTGATAAATAAATAAATACTCCACTAAGTAAAAACGTTGAAGGAATAAAAAAAACTGCAACGAATTCTGATAATCAGTTATCGATTTGTTGTCAGAGTTAATTAGGATACTTTCTCTTAATTCAAGGCAACAAAACTGAGTTGAAAATATTATTTATCGCCTTGCCCGAATCCCGTAAAAGAAGCTCTTCTAATTTCCTGATGCATGATTACATCTGCATGTATTACGTAGCTGTACATGAATATCTTACAAGGCTACTTAATCGCAGTTCTGCTGGTCGCAATTATGTCCAGCCTCTTCCAAGTTATATACAGGGTGTCCAATTTTTAATCATTTTTTTAAAGACTTTGCTTAAAAGAAAATGGTTGTGAAACATAATGTTCGATTAATATCAGAATTCTATTTTATAACTGATTAACAGTGCAAAAATCAGCAATAAATTTTTTCTGGATATACACGGAGAAAAATTGAGTGTCAAACTAACACTCTGGAGGACTCTCCTATAGTTGAACTTCAAATATATGCAAGCCTATTTATCTAGAGTGTCAAACCGATCATATATGTGTTCAACTTGAATATCCAAATATTCAAGTTGACTATCTTAGAGGGCTGTCTCATAGTTAAAACTTCAGATGATCAGCTTGTCATTCTATTTTTCTCTTTATACAGAAGTATAAATTTCATGTAGATTCAATTTTAATTCCACTCTCAGTTTATTTTGCCAACAACGAAAACTTTGTTTGGCTCTATTAGAAAACAATTTTACAAACAGTACTATTATTTTTGATCACCCAGTAGCTGTGTATACGCTTATCTGAAACGCAATTACCACCTTGACCAACCGCAACTGCTACAAGAAAAATACATTAACTCTGTCACACTTCGACTATCAGTTGTTCCGTGGAAGGCATTAAAAACATTAAAGCTTCATTTTGACATTAAAGTTAGTGTATGACAAAGAAAATGTAATTATCGCTCGCAATTATCGACTCTTTGTTCACCTTTTGTCTTATCTTCTTTTTAACTGAAAGAAAAAGAGGAATACATTTCATCCATGGAAATTTACTTGGCTTTATTACTTTCGATAACATCCTTACACCTCAATATTGTCAAATCCAAATCGGTTCTCAAAAACACTTACACCATTTCAATCACTTTTATAACAATTACATTGGTTTTATTTACTTTACTTTAAAATTGAATTTAAAATTTAAAAAAAGACAATACATTAAGAAAGTAATATTAAACTACAAATGTTTTAAAAATTTATTTCAGGAAATTGTTTAAAAAAACTTGCCTCTTATACGGGACGCTAATACATAAAAGAGAGATAAAAATTGGTTGTAAAAATGATTGCAACAAGTCTGTCATTATGTAGTCGTTAGTTGGCGCTCTCGGTGTCCTCTTTTTCTTAATTTTATAATTTAAGCAGAAGGCTAGTTTTCATTGCCGCAGGAAAAGAGAATTTGGTGAGCTGGTCATCAAATACTCACAAAGGTCGTAAAAGTCAGTAAAAAAATATAGCTTTGACCCTGTCGTCCTCTAGACCGCAGTCAAATTGAAAGTGTTGCATGTGAAGCGAATAAATGTGTGAGAGGTGAACGACATGAGCCCTGGTTTCCATAACCTGAAGATAAAAAAGGGCTCCAGTGAGCTATGTACGCTTTATAAATTCTTACAGTGCTCAGCACTGACTAGAATAGAGCTAGCAATTTCCATTACAACGCTCGAATATCCCTGAAAAAATTTAAAGACACGCTATTACGTGCGAAAAAAGTACTAATTTCCATTATTGGCAGTCTTACATTATTGATAGGCATACATGGAATATTCCAGGTGAAAAAAAAGATTTTTATGTGCAAAGATTTTTATGTGCAATTGATATATAAATAATCACTAACCCGCCAAAGTACACAATTTTGGTATTCATACATTAGGAACGATATAATTTTCATCGATTTAAGTTCAGATTCAGATCATCGATTCAAAAACAGAAAAAAAACGTCATTACTAACAAAATTTAATGACATAAAAAATTTACAGTGTTCTGTAGACGTAATTTTGATTCTATCATCTTATTCATTTTGCAATAGAATTTAAAAATGCAAATCTCAAAACATAAAAGTTTTTGAATGAAATGGTGCGCGAAATTAAGTCTCTCAGCATCAATTCTAAAAGAAATAAATGTAAAAAATTGAGGTAAGAATCCTATTCCATTAGGTATACTGGTGAATGAATCATGTTCCATATATATAGTCAATAAATCTTTCTAACAGTTCAATAAAAAGCCATTAATGGGTTCAGATTTTTTAATAATGTAAGCAGGGGTCGGATAAATCGGAATTCTCGCATTCTATAGCTTTGAAATCTAAATCAGAAACCTAGCCCCGGAAAGCTTAAAAAGGTTCCGCTTGTCTCTATCCTTTCGATTGTTCTCCCCTCTTTAGAGGGTGAAAGAGCATGACTAATGTCGAGGTCGCACAATAAATACCTCTCCAGGGACTGAATGGATGCTAATGCACAACTGGAAAAAAGTTATTTCGACCCTTGTTCGTAAACGTTTCTAGTGCCTCTTCGAAAATGAATTCGTAAAAAAAATCAAGGCAGATCGTTATTTTTCATGCAAAACTAAAGGCCGTCAAAAACGAGGGAAAAAATTATAGCATTTTGCAAATACTTGAGCTAGTATCTTAAAACAATAAACAGACTGACTCAATTTACCCTCAATAACTTCAAGTCTGCCAGCGACATTCGAGATTGAAAAAAGTGGAAAAAGTCGAGGGGCTATTCACTCCGAAGTCCGCTGAAGTCAATGTAACGTTATTTTAGCAATGTCGTGTGACTTCAATCGTACTTTCGTGACTTCATGTGACTCCAGTTTTTGATTAGTTGTTGACTTCGACGAATTCAAGTGATGACTGTTGACTTCGTTCTGACTTCATTCTGACTTCATGACGTTCGAAACGTTCGACTTCAGAGTGAATAGCCCCTCAGAAAAAGTGATTAACAAATTTTCGGTTATAGTTAAAATTTTTTAATAAAAGAGTAGTGAATCTCACTACAAATTCCCACCATATTTCAAAATTCAGACTTCGATGACCTTTTTTTTCTAGCTCGCGTGACAGGCCATTCGCCTGACGGACAATATTAACATTTCCTTAGAATATGCCCTGGTGACTTCAAATGAATTCAGGTGATTTTAAGTAACTTCACGTGAATTCACATGACTTCAAATGACTTCAGATATTTCAGGAGAATTCAAGTGACTTCAAATAAATTCAGGTGATTTCAAGTGACTTCGCTTGAATTCACGTGACTTCACGTGACTTTCCACGAATTCACGCGACTTCAAGTGAATTCACATAAATTCAAATGTCTTCAGATATTTCAGGAGAATTCAAGTGACTTGAAGTGAATTTAAGTGACTTCAGATATTTCAAGAGACTTCATGAGATTTCATATGACAAGTGTACATCTGACTTCACGAGCTGTCAACCCCTCGCCTTTCACCAATGAGGAACACTATAAATAAGTTTAAGAAGTAATCAAAAACAATTTATGCAACATGTTAATAAATGTAACATTTTTATAAGAACACCCAATTTTTATTAAATAAAATTATAACCCATCCTTAGATGTTAAACTTCATTATAGTTTAACAAGAAGGAAGATAAAATATCTCAGTTATATAAATATACAAATTTTCGACTGTTAAATTACTGACAAAAATTAGATTTCTGCAATATAAAATTACCAAAATTTAAAATTTTCCATAAATCAAATTTTCAAAAACAGTTTGCTGCTTTAAAAAAATCTCAAAAATTTCTGATTCTTGTCTAGAATCTAAAAACTACTCCACTTTCTAGATTTCCAAAATCTTTGGAACTCTGTAGAATTTTTCTACAAAATTTTAGAAATTCTGGAGTTCAAAATATTCTACAAGACTTTGAAACACTCAAGCATATTTTGTAGACTATTAAAGAATTTCTAATATATTCTTTAAGATTTGATAAGATTATTATAGGAGAAACCAAAAAACTCTAAAAGATTATGGAAGAATCCAAAGGAATCTAGAAGATTGAAGAAGATTATGGAACAGTCTGGAATATTTTGAAATATTTTTTAGAGATTCCAGTCTAATAGATACGGGGAATACAGTGTCGAATTTTTTAAATTTTAACAGATTTCAAATAAGTTTTGAAGATTTTGAGAGTATTTTGTAGATTTTGGAGGATTCTAAAAGATTTTTGGAAAACATAGGAAATTTTAGTCGGTTATAGAAGAGTATAGAAGAGTTTAGAAGATTTGAATTTGGAAAAAATTATGGAAATTTTCAGAAAATGTTTAAAGAGTTTCTGAACGTCAAAGGTTTATATTTCTTTTAATTTTTAGAAAATTAATTGGTACTTTGAATAAGAAAAAAGAGATAAAGTACTCAAATAAAATGATTTTAGGGGATTTTTAAAATAATAGAGGGAGAAGGGGGAAAATGGAGAAAAAGAGGAATAGGAGTCTGTGATCCCTGTCACATTTTAACATGGCAATAAGTTTCATTGGAGAACGAAATTTAAAAGAAAATATTTTTATTTTCAAAGAAAAAAGTGAGAAAAGGGATTAAAATTTGTTAAAAAGTGGAAAAAGTGACCAAATTTAGAAAAAGTGACCAAAGGTGAAAAAAGTAACTCGCTGGCAGGCATGTACCAGTGTATCTTTCATCTTACGAAATTTTATTAATTCTTTGTTGTTAATATTTAGGAGTTGCAAAAGATTTGAGTTAATTTTAGGGATTCTGAGAAAACAAATTTAAAAAGTCTGAATAATATCGTACTTGGCTCGAGAGTTGAAATTTACTTTCTGACACAGGTCACGCGAAAAATTTGTATTCGATCCGAGTGCATGCAACGTCTGCTCCGAATAGAACCCTTATTGTGTCTTACTGTAGGATATTGAAGGCTAACATCTATCCTCTATTGGATTCCACTCGTGCATATATACGCGAGTAAGATCGATTACGTGGTATTGAGTTTCGTTAGTCTTATACAGGAAAAGAATTCGTGCAGGCTTGTCGAAACGGGCGCAAAATGTAAAAAGAAGAAGAAGGCTCCGTGAAAGAAGCAGGGATTTTGTCGATCGAGACAAATCGCCCGCAGTAATTCGACCTCAAGACCGAAATAGAAAGGGCTGTGAATTTTCAAGTTTAAAAGGATAAAATAAGACCAAGAAGTAAGGTCCCGATACTCCACGTCCACAGGCTAAATCCTAAGGGAGATTTAAAGGTCCTCACATCAAGGAGACCTTTTCTAATGGATTTTCTACCAAATCAGCAGCAAAAAAATATTAGAACCATTTCTCCATCATCTCAATATAACATAGAACAATTTTAAACTAGCAGTTTTGATTTTAAAATATGTTTAGCAGTACACCGGATAACCTAAAAGTCTTGGAATTCAAAGCTAAAATCAAAGTTCTTGATTCACACATTCAATATAACTTACAAAAGTTTAAAACGTTTTAAATCATGAAAATCATAAAAATAAAATGAAGATTCAAGCGATATCGGGCGATATTCAACCAAAAAAAAATTATCCTGATGTGCATCAGAAATGCTGAATAATTCGGTTTAATTAAATGTTACTTTAAAACCCATCAGAAACCAACGTACATTAATTTTATGGCATGATCACGTGATTGAAGACAGGTTTGTTATAACTAGTTATTATTATCTTATTACGTAAACGAAACTTAAATTTCAGGTGCGATCTACGTGAAAATTGCATCGTTGATCGATTAAGAAAAACGGTTCACGGAATAAACGACTAGTGAATCAATAAACGATCGTCTCAGTGACTGGCAGTTTGTTTATAATGATCTTTAACGACATCATTGCAGTAGTTATTTGCGGCGCAGATGCGTCACTGTGTTAACTCAAGTTTGCAAGAATACAGAAGTTCCCAAATATAAATATAACCTATGGTACAAATGCTAAAAGTCGTTAACAATCTTAGGAAATATACACGTGCGAGGTTCTAATGAGTCTTTCATCGGCGTCACTCTCTTCTATTGTCACCTTCTTTAAAAAAGTTGGACACGTGTTAAGTATCTTTTAAATTCTTCTATGTTTTTTTAAAATTACAGCACCGTCGGAGATTATCAGAACACTTTTAAAAAATCCTATTAAATACTCGCCGGTGTGTTTTTGTGACCAACTCCGCAAAAAATGAAGATACAGAGATTTAAAAAATATCTTTGGAAAGTTTATTCAATTTCGCGACGATTGAGCCCTATATGAAGTTTTTTTGATAAATGTGGACGTTGAAAGCATGTGAGAAATATAGGAATAATTTCCATTTTTGGTGAATTTTGACTCACGGCAACTTTCAGGAAAGTGATGGGAAAAATCTGCCAGTTACACAGAATAAACCGTAAAACTTTCTTTTTAAAATGAGACCAAGAACATAAGAAAATGTTCAATGATTCTCGAATTATCATTAACAATGTGGAAGCGTGTCCAAGATGAAAATCGGTCGGTTGAGCGGCGACTACAGTTTTTGTCTCTATTTCCCGTGCGTTAACAAAGAATGGTACCGTTCGATCGATCGATTTTTTTCAACTTGGACACGCTTCCACATTTTTAATGATAATTCAAAAACCATTAAACATTTTCTTATGTTCTTTACCTCTTTTTAAATAGGAAATTTAATGGTTTATTCTGCGTGACTGACAAATTTTGCCGACCACTTTCCTGAAAGTTGTCACGAGTTAAAGTTGAGAAACGAAAATTCGCCAAAATGGAAATTATACCTATATTTCTCACATGCTTTTTTGATCCACATTTATCGGAAACACTTAATGCAGGGCTCAATCAACGCGGAATTAATTAAACATTTCAACGTTTTTTTCTAAATCTCCGTACATTCATTTTTTTCTGAGTTAGACACAAAAATAGACCGGCAAGTTTTTAATAGAATTGTTTAAAGTGATCTGATAATTCTCGATGGTACTGTAAATTAAATCTCGTTTTGGTAGTAATGCATGTCGAGCCGATAATTCTCGCTGCTCGTTCGTGATCGATCGTTCCTTCTTTTGTTATTTTCCGATCGAAATCAGTTCGAAAGTTGACATTTCTCGCGAGCATACAAATTTCCTGTAAATATAACCCCTAGAAGGAATAAATTAACCTTTGAAGATTCGGAAGACAAAATTCTGGTAACTTTTCATCTTTTTGATTAAATTTGATTCATTCGGAAGTTTGTAGTTAAATAATTACTGTCATGGACGCGATAATTTTCGAGACGAGAAGCTCGCGCAGATTGATCAGATCGGTTGTTTATCATATCGTTCGCTCGATATGCATCACTACGTTCTTTGCGCAGAGTCAAGTTTATTTCTCATGATTTACTTTTACTACCGTAAGTAAATTTTGTAATTTTATGAATATAAACTTAACAGTCTGTTATACTCACCGAATTACCGACCGTTTTTTATTTATATTCTCCCGGTTTATTAAGAGAGAAATACAAATATAACGCCGAAATTATGGTAGATAATAAAGAATATATTGAGGCATCGATGTCTAGTGTGTTTCTTATTTTTATTTTTTTTTTAAATTATTTTTGAAATTTTTTTCAAAATAAAAACTGAAATACCAGACATTGATGCTTCAATATATTCTTTATTACTTTCTGAAATTTCAGCATGATACTTGAATTTCTCTCTTATTAAAACAAGTTTGAGCGTGCCTAGGGCTCACGATTATGTTTGCGACTCAGTAGCAACATTTTATTGATTCTTTAGAAATTAAATCAATTTTAACTTTCTCAAAGCGCTCAGGAATTTTAAAGGGATTGTTAAATTTGTTTTTGATTTCAAGTTCAAAGGGCAATTAATTTACTTAAGATTCTATCAACCTTAAGGAACACATTCTCATCGTAATATTCGCGCTTCGCGCTCGATGTTTTGCATAGATTTCTAAAATAGTCTAATGAATTACGTAATCACAATAATTTATTTTTTTCCAAAAATCTCAAAAAAGAATGTGCCTGAAGTTCTGAACGTTCAAATGAACGAAAATTTTTTCCATAACTAAAATTTAGCTTAAAATATTGTTCC
>JBAGKK010389015.1:0-18423 GCA_037177015.1 Euceroptres primus
TATATATATAAACCCACGTGAACGATAGTTATAGCCTAATCATTAAATTTTTCTCCTTTGTAAAATTTGAGTGTAAGAAACTATTATCTTAATTCTGCTTGGAATTTTAGTGAGTTTCAAAACTAAATCTATGAAAATCGAGTTATTTGTTTATTTTCCAGTTTTGCGAAAAAAATATTTTTTTATGTGCATTTATTGGTATTAACCCCTTGATTGTCGACCCAATTTCAAGAAACATGCCCAGAATACCAAGAATTCAAAATTGCAGTTCAAACTCCTGATGGAGATTTTCTGAATGTGGGTTGAGAAATAATCAAGAAAATGTATCTCAATCAACATTTTCCTTTTTTCATAAACAATTTAGTGAACAAATGTGGTTTTTGGGAATTGGCTACTTTCCGTTGCTTCAAATTGACATTTTTTTGAGAAAATGTAAGTGTAGTAAAGTTTAATTAGAAGCTGAATAAAAATAAACAATATAAGAAATTATTTAAACAATTTTTATAAACAAGTGCACATTTGGACTATTATCTAATAAATATAATGAGTTTCTTTTGCAGATGTGACTGCAGATATCTAGTCAATGGTTCTCTTGATTAATAATTTGATATTATACAACAATTGTTAATTGTTTAAACAACCTTAATTAACAAATGCATAACTTCGTCAGGTTTTACTGGAAAGATTTAGTTTTCCCACAAAATCAATTGAAATTACCTTGCTTTTGGTTCAGTACGCTGACAAACCTCCATTGGACAACCATTGTTGCCTTATTGGCGAAGTTCACATTTCCTAGCTAAAATTGTCTGAATAATAAGCAATGGTTGTCCAATGGAACTTTGGGATAGGACTGAGCCAAAATGAAGGTAATTATAGTTGATTTTTTGAAAAAAGCTAGAAGCAACAGAAAGTGGCCAATTCCCAAGAAACCATATTTGTTCACTAAATTATTTATAACAAAAGGTAAATGTTGTTTTTTTATACGATAGCAATGCAATTTGTAGGAATGTAATTTATATAAAAATGTTTGTTTTGAAAAATGTATTTCTGAAAGTTGTTTCGTCTTGTATTTTCTGTTAGAGCATTAGATGTGTTAGTCAAAATTTTTTTTATACTCATTTCGTTATCATGTCGTTTAACCCTTTAGCGATCAACGTAACATCTGTAATACATTCACTTTTTTCGATTTTATAGAATTTTTATGTGATAAAACTTAAAATTTTGCAAAATTTAAAAATTTTGTTTTTAAAATTTTATTGAAAAAATCGCTCAAAAAATGACCGTAGATTATCCCTGAATTTTTTTAGAATTTTTAGTCACGGATTCTTGGTGCGGGTCAGGGTTTAAATGATTTACCAAATTAGGCGTATAATATTAAAAATATGGTCATTATAATGGAGAATTAATGAGTTTTTTTATTGAAGACATTGTGTCTGAGTTATTAAATGAATACCTATATTTGAAGGAAAGATAAGAGTTAGTAAAGTCGATAAGCTTGTAAAATGCTCGTAGCTAGAAACATGTGATCGCTCATGATGATAAAAATATAAATATTTGAATACAAGGTACAGCTTCTAGGAGAAGATAGGTATCGGAAAGCTGGAGTGATTTTTATCACGGCATGAGTACTTTCTTCCTGCCATTCATCTCCAATTTAATTTGACTGGCAGCAAAATGTTTCTTTTTTAATTAGTAGATACGATTTGTGTGTACTCGGAATTTTAATGCTAATTATCTGATAATTTATACAAATTCATTGTTATTTTTTCTGGAAGTTGAGTATGTATCTTGAATTGTTAGGCCGTGTGCGATAGAAGTAAACCGGTTCCCTATTCTTTCGCATTGCGAAAACGCCGGTGCTCGATTGGAAATCAATTGGGGCCGTGGATCCGTGATAGTCGTGACTGGCAATCGCTTGGAAAAGATCGAGATCGGCTGGCCAACCAGCACACATTCGCTTCATACATTTCACCTAAAGTGCACATACAGAAGCGGCTTATTAAGGTCGTTGCGATTCCTCAGATCTTATCACCGAAAATCACAAATTTCATGAAATACTCGATCCAATGCTACTTCACATCCAATAATTTTGACCCACTATTTCTGATGTAACGTTGCATTTAAAAATTATGATGTGCATATAAAAGTTATGATGTGCGTTTAAAATTCCTTATTTCATGAAAATATTTATCGCTGTAACAGAAACAATAATCTGATGCAGTGAAAGTTTGTAGATTTCAATCAAAATAAGCGAATTCTGAAAACTTTCACTCTCTGGAATAAGTAAATTGTTAAATTTTTTTGGAGAATTATTCCACCGTATTCCGAAATAATTTTGGCACAACTTCGACCATTTATACCTTGCAAAAACATCCTTTTTCCTAATAATGGGATTTTTTATCCATTCTCAAAACATAGTCTAGAAAAAATATTTCAAAGGTTCAACGAAATTCTGGCGCTATGTGTTTTGGCAATGCGCGAAACAAAAAAATTTGTCATATTGTTATATGGTTATATATTACCCACATTTTACGCGTTACTTCACAATATCATCAATTTTATATTTTGAAGAATTTAAAAACCATAAACAATATATCTATTTTATTTAAAATTTGTTATTTACACATCTTCAAATGTACATAACTTAAACAAATTTATTATTAAAGGTATACAATATGTTAAATAATTAAAACTTTTGTCTCCTTTATCATTTATTTTTACAGTATTAGGTTATAATCTAATATTGTAAAAATTATAATCTAATATTGTAAAAATAAATGATAAACGAGTCAAAAATTTTCTTGAAAATAAAAAAACTTTAAAACATCATATTTGTATACTATATCATATTTTCCTTTATTATTAATGATTTTGTTTATTTAATTGGTGGGTAAACAGAAATCTGCCTGACTTACACTATACGAGAAATGTTAGCCGATAACTACCGCCACGGTAAATGCTGCAACTATCTTAAACCCATACTTCGGTAACATGTGGATACAGAAGTTGTCTACATAAAATATCATTAAATTCAAAATACAATTTTATGAATATATTATGCGCAAGAATACGTACGCGTCAAGCTTTTTTTTAAACCAAAGCTTGTATTTTGTGCATCAAAATGTTAAGCTTGCTATCTGTATACAGCGAGTAGATATAGCAATTATTTTTATATATTACATATTTACTTTTTAAGTGAACAGCCGTAGGACTGGTTTGATGCGCAATTCTCCATTCCTTCCTATTTCGCGCGAATATAATTTATATTTAGTATATTATTCTTGTTACAGGAAGATGACTCGTATCTTCTTTTTTCTTTTCCTGCTGCTTCTGATTTTATTCGGTAAGTTCTCTTAGTTTCATTATTCTTTCTAGAAATTATATGTACCGAATTTTTAACGTAAAGGAAAAGCATTACTCATAAACATTTTATTAAAATACTAGCAATATTATATACGCGCGACAAATAAAAGAAAATACTAAAATATATTTTTTGTATTAAATGCTTAAAAATAAATTTTTTTATTCTTTAGATTGTTTTTAGACTAGCATTTTTAGTAGACTGTTCTAATTAATACAGTTTTACGTTTATTACTGGTCGGCAGCATTAATTACAAATACCAGTAAACTTACAAACAACTTTTTCAAAAATGGCAAATTTCAATTTTTTTTGAAAAAGTGTCTTAAGAAATAAACGAGGGCTTTCTCAATTATTAAACTTTTACCCCTTTTTTGGTCCGGATGTTTGTTACAGAATAATGATTTCTGGCCAGTAGCATCACTTAAAAGTACCAATAAACTTAGAATAAACAACTATTGCAAAAATGACAAATTTTCACTTTTTGGAAAAAGTGGAGAATCAATTAGGGCTTTCTCATTATCTATACATAACATATAAGTTCTAGCTATCAAAATTTGCATAATTTTAAAATTGAACAGGTTCACAAATTTTATTTATAAATGAGGTAGATGAAATTAAATTATTATTGAAAAAAGTTAACATGACAGAATCTTCAGTTTGTGGAACAACTTCCTACTGCGAACGGAAAATGATAATAATTACATATAATAATCTTGATCGGTTTCCGTTCGCAGCCTGAAGTTGCTTCACAATTAATCATTTTCCGTACGCAGTCTGAAGTTACTTCCCAATTAATAATTTTCCGTTCGCAGTGTGAAGTTGCTTCAAAAACTGAAATTGCTGTCA
The DNA here is from genome assembly GCA_037177015.1 of Euceroptres primus. Lineage (NCBI taxonomy): Eukaryota > Metazoa > Arthropoda > Insecta > Hymenoptera > Figitidae > Euceroptres > Euceroptres primus. The sequence goes on from JBAGKK010389015.1 coordinate 4,208, forward strand.
TGTTGACGTTTTTCAATAATAAATTAAATTGGTCTACCTAATTTTAAAATTAAATGTACATCTGTTCAGTTTAATTCTGTTCAATTTAATTTTAAAAAGAAATACCTAATTATTTATTTAATTAATAATTAAACATTTAAATTAAAAGCCTTATTTAAATTAAACGTCTCAATATTTAAACAATGTTATACTGAAGTACAGTAGAGTAGGGCTATTCGCGCATGGTGGCACTAAAAGGTACAACTCACTTGAAGTATCTTTTTTTAATATGATTTTTAAAATCAAAATAATAATCTCTTTGCATAGAAGATTCAGAAGGATTTCTAATTCACTGAGGATGAAGGCAGAATCTTATGCAACCTCTGTAAAAGCATTGAAAAATTTTTAAATATGTGGGTGCATTTTAAAAAATTGGTTAGACCTCCAAATTTTGTATCTGTTCAATAATATGTAGTATTGTATGTTGTATTGTATAGTAAGAATTCAAAATTATCAGTTACCCGTGTTTTTGCTTTATACTTTATCATCGGAAAATATTTCAGAATAGTTAAATAATAATTCTAAATAGAAATTAAGTATTAAAAAATTGTTTTTTAATTTAAAACATTCAACAGAATATAGTTGTACCTATTTAGAAGATCAGCGGTACAAAAAGGTACAACTTTTCAACAATGATAATTTTAAGTAGAAAATGATTTAAAAATCTATAAATGATTGACTGTGTTTCCAAATTAAATCCTCTAACTGCCTATAAAAATGAAAAAGCGAAAAAAAATTTCTTGTGCAGAAAGTTAAAAAAAACGTAAAAAATATGTAAAAGTTGTATATAACGACTCATAGTTACCAGCCTGTACATCACGCTTACATTGTTCTGCATTATCTACAAAAAATAAAAAGGGAGGAAATTTTTAATTATTGAAAAAGCCCTGATTGATTTCACTGACTATTTTTACCAAAAAGTGGAAATTTGGCATTTTTGCAACCGTTGTTGCTTTTTTTCTGAGTTAACAGATATTTTTAATTGATACAGCGACCCAGTAAACGTTCTTTTGTAACAAGGAGACTCTTAACAAACATCCGGAGCAAAGGAAAATTGAAAATTTAAATTATTGAGAAAGCCCTGATTTATTTCGTAGGTCACTTTTTCCAAAAAGTGTAAATTTCGCATTTTTGCATCCGCTATTACTTTTTTAAAAGTTAAGTGATATTTTTAATTGGTTGTTGTGACGCGGTAAACATTTTTTATAAGAAGAAGACTCTTATCAAACATCCGGAGCAAGGAAAAGTAGAAAAATTTAAGTATTGAGAAAGCCCTGATTTATTTTATGGGCCACTTTTTCCAAAAAGTGTAAATTCAGCATTTTTGCATCTGTTGTTGCTTTTTTCTAAGTTAACTAATATTTTTAGTTGCTCTTGCGTCACGGTAAACGTTGTTTTGTAACAAGGATACTCTTATCAAATATCCAGAGCAAAGAAAAGTAGAAAATTTTAATTATTGAGAAAGTCCTAATTTATTTCGTGGTCCACTTTTTCTAAAAAGTGGACGTTTGGCGTTTTTGCAACCGTTTTTCCTTTTTTCTTAGTTAAAGATTATTTTTAATTGATCCTGCGGCCCGGTAAACGTTTTCTTCTAACAAGGATACTCTTATCAAACATTCGGAGCAAAGAAAAGTGGAAATTTTTGATTATTGAGAAAGCCCTAATTTATTTCGTGAGCCACTTTTTCCAAAAAATGGAAATTTGGCTTTTTTGCAAACGTTATTGCTTTTTCCTAAGTTAACTGATATATTCAATTGATGCTGCGAACCGACAAACATTCTTTGGAACAAGCAGACTCGAAGCAAACATCTGGAACAAAGAAAAGTAAAAGAATTTAATTATTGAGAAAGTATTTATTTATTTCGTGGGTTGCTTTTTCAGAAAGTTTAAATTTAACATTTTTGCAACCGTTGTTGCTTTTTTCTAAGTTAACTGATATTTTTAGTTCTTCCTGCGGCCCGGTAAATTGTTTTTTGTAACAAGGAGACTCGCAGCAAACATTTTCAATAAAGAGAAGTGGAAATTTTTAATTATTGAGAAAACCTTGATTGATTTCATTGGCCACTTTTTCGAAAAACTGGAAATTTGGCATTGTTGCAATCGTTGTTCCTTTTTTCTGCTAAGATTACTGGTATTCTTAATTGATGCTAGCTGACCAGCAATGTACCTGAACTGCATGAATGGGTGCAGTGCATTAAACATTCGAATATATTATTTACGTGTTTTCATTTAATTTAAAATAGATTTTGTACCTATTATTTTCTTTTGGTATCTTAACAGATGAAAATGCAATGTTTTACTCGCGCGTATAATATTGCTAGTTATTTCATATGTAACAATAATAATTAATGTTTCATTACATATGAAATAAATTTAAAACAAATTTTTTAAAAAGTAGAATTTGTTTTAGAAGCTAAATTGAATTCCAAGTGAATACATGTATCAATATTTTTTTAGTCAATATGTTTTACTAGAATTAAGGGCATGTGAGAAGCTTGTGACTTTCCCATGTGCCCTTAACTTAAAGGTATGATTTTTAAGAGTTTGCTTAGCACAAATTAGTATTGAGTAAAGATCTTCTGAATATTGGTTTTACGAATGTAGGCGCCAGCATTATTGGGCATAAATTCATACTGGTGTTGAAATTATTATTTTATATAAATATTTTTTACCTTAATCGCATAATATTGGGGATGTTCATTGAGCACCAGTGCTCATTAGTAATATTTGCTGTCTTCATTACTCGCGTTTCTTATTACGGATACTTAAGTCGAGTTGCTCTTCGGTAAGTGCATATTGCGTTATAAAACGAAGCCGAGAAGCCTGTTCTGGATATAGTTCGATCGAATTCACGATCTTAAAACGAAGTATTGGTTCTTTGAATGTATGCACTTCGCTTTTTCTCACTATCGGATTTATAAGTGAGATGCACGCAATATGCACAGGTACTCATTAGTTAGGTACATTCCAACATGAAATACTTACCATTTGTTTCTATATTTTGCACGGATAAATTTCTGAATTATTACAAAAATATTAAAGTATGCAGCAAAAAAGGTTGATAAATACTTAAAAAATTGAAGCTTTAAGAAAAAATTTAACAAGAACAGTTATTAATTATAGATAAATTTACTGATCTTTTCACGTTAATTTTTTAATTGGTATTCCAGTAATTTATTCAGAAAAGAAAGGTTTATTAAAATTGTTGTACCAATTAAATGTTTCACATACTTTTTATTTATCGACTTTATGTGTCATTAGTTTGTAAGACCGGAAGTATTGATTATTATCGGACAGTAAATGATTCGAGGTTTAAGATCGCTGTTTCACTTGACTCGCGCCTTGATTGGTTGCCCGTAATTAAGTTCGTGTTGTTTTACTGAAAGTAATTACTCGCTGCCTTTATCGTTTGTGTGGTGTTAAATCCGTCGAAACAAGTCACAAGGTTTTTCTTGTCAAAAGATAAATTGCCCCTCATTTTATTGAGATGATATATGCTAAATTTATCACCCATTTGTTGAGGTTTATTTTAGACACAAAAAATGACATTTTTTGATTACTTAGAAAAAATGAAAATTTTTTGAACTATACGATTCCCTCTATAAAATTTAGTATTGTTTCTAATATTGGAATTAAAGAATCTTGTAGCTTAAATTTAAATCTGAATCCATATTCAGATATAAATATAAATCAATTCATCTTTTACTTTCTTGCTAGACCGACATATCGAAGCATGTCCAATCTAAATAATCATGCTTCTATACAGAATTTAATAATCGCGTTATCACAATTCATTCTTTTTGTATGGACATAATGGAAGAAGTAGGGTACTAACTTTAATCAAAAGTAGTAAAAGTATCCTCTAAAACAGTAGTGGACTTATATAAATGAAATTATTGAAAATTTGCCACAGTATCCAGAGTCGTTCGACTTACTAGAATCTCTTTAAAATAAAGAATTTTAATATAAAGATAGTGCCAAATTTTCGCTTGAAGAATGAAGATCTTACAGACCTTCTTAATTGTGAGTGTCTTCGCACTCGCTGCTGCACATAGTAAGTAAAAAAATTCTGCACTGATTCATTTTTATGTACACGTTTTTAGTCTAAATTATTTCAATGTTTTAGTATACACTTACAGTGATGAGATTGAAGATGATTATGATAATGCACCTTTACCTATGGCAGCATTTACTACCAAAAATGAACTTCCAAAATCGAATATCTTGGTAGAAGATTCTCGTAGAAGTTTGAAAACTAATATTTATAAAGGTCTATTGTCTCTTAAGTCTTTTTTTTCGGGAAGAATAAATTCAGAATCGTCCCTCGTTGACAAAATCAAAGTTTTTGCTCGAATATTCACAATCTTCTTGGAAATTTCAACTAATCACGTACGTATTTCTTTTAAAAATGATTTTAAAAGTAATTAATTTAAAAAGTAATTTTAAAAGTAATTTTAAAAGTACTTTTAAAAGAAATTTTTTCAGAAGGAAATATGTGTTTTGAAATATGATCTGTATAAATAAATAATCCTACTTTACTGTTTAAACGTTTTGAAGGAAAATATGTAGGCTGTTTGAAATTAAAATACTGTTATTAATTTGTGGATCTGACATCATCTAAGTAGAGATATTAATTGCCAAATTTGGTCTTAGATCATTAAAGGAACAAATAACATCGTCAAGAATTTAAATAATCATGAAAACGGAATCGTGTATACTCCGGCTAGCACAAGGATTGGTGACAGTGTGGGTAAAGCAATAGAAAAAGGTTTAAGAATTTTTGTCAAAGAATATTGGAGCGGTATTCTTGCTCATGTGGCTCAAGAAATAACAGATCAAGTGATTGAAGGCGCTGGAGAATTAATCAGTCGTCTTACTCTAACATGTAAGTTAAAATAAATTCATAAAAAATAAGTAAAAAAGTAAAAAAAAAGTATAAAAAATCATAAAAAGAAGTGAAAATGTAAACGTAAAGTGTTTCTTTTAAATATTAAAGATTCCTTTAAGGTAAAGAATTTGCCTTACATTAATAGTACTAGATTTTTACATAAAATCTTCATTCAAATTATTATTTATGACATGTTTGACATATTTATAATATTAGTTTTCTTTTTCAGAAATGGTTTTCAGGATAGTGTTGGAAGCTATTACGGCAATTTAATTAACTTGTAATTTGATAAAATATGTGTTAATAAATAAAAATGCTGCATTGTTAGTGTTTTGTTATTGTGAAATTACATCCTTGTAGTTATCTTTATAAAAAAGCATTGAATTTATCTTTGAAAACCTGATAATTATGGAATAAAAATATTAGAAGAACTAATATTTTGTAATATTGTAAATAATTGTAATAATTATTGTAATTTTGAATAATATTTTGTAAATAATACATTGTATTAGTTACAAAATATTAGATTTATATAGAAACTCTAATTTTTTTCTTTAGAAGCTGGATCTGAAGAAAATACAGATTCATCACACACAGGAACACATTTAGTTGATGTATCTGAAGACTTTGAACAATACGCTATTAGCGAATATGAAGATCCCATTACTAAAAATTACCACTGTACAGTTAGAAGTCACGCCAAAAACGCAACTTTCATTCCTGATCATCACATGCTAAAATACTTGGACAACAATGGACTTTTATCTATTCGTCCCAAGAAGCATTATTATCAGGTTACGTTGAATTTGATCTTAAAGTACATTTATAATAAAGTTGTTAAAAAAATACCCAAGATTTTTAAATACGAATAAATAGTAAAAGCATCAGGTAAAAGTCGAAGAATATCTCAATTTATCTAATAAAAGATATTAATTTCAACTAAAATTGAATCAGAATATACATATGAATTGGAATTTTTATAAATAAAAACTATTTATTTAATGCAGGTTCGTCAAATACGACAAAAATTATGTCAGTTTGGATTCGATCCATTTCGAGTAGAGAGGAAACCAGGCTCCATTCATAAACGATTCAAAAACAATCTGCGTTTAATGATTTATAATACTCCAGGAATGTTTCCTAATTTAAAAGTTGTCAGAAATGATCTTGATCGAAAACGAAAGCGAGAACCACAAATATGGTTGAGGTTCGAAGCCACCAATGGACCCTTAACTGCTGAATTTGATTATGATAATTATTTTCTTATCATTACTGGTGACTTAGCTAGGATCCAAGCATTCTCCAAGATGCTTGTAGCTGTCAAGTTGCACAAGAGATTGAATAACTTTCATGACTCTGTCAGTTGCAAAGTAGGTTTCAAATAAAATATTATATATATATAAATATATTTATATATGTATATAAAATATGTTATCAACTTTTTCAATTGATAAATATATATGCAGTGCATACTGATCACGAGTATGAGCTCACTTCACTCCCATCTCATCGGAAAAGAATTCTTGTCTTTTACATTTAATTACTCGAGAAGGAAACACTACTGTAACTTTTGTAAAAAGTATTGAAAACATTAAGAAATGTCGCGTCGAACGAGCCATTTGTGAATAACTTTAAAACATTTTTAGTCAAGATGTAATTTAAGAAGCTAGAAAGAAACAATGTGCTAGGTGACAAATTTTCGACCCCTTTTTCAATTCTTAGAAAATATTTAGGAGAATTTTGAAGAAATTCTTAGCGGTACTTTAAAGTATAAGCTTTGAAATGAGACCTAGATACTCCAAATACCTTTACTAATTATTTAGTAATAAACACAAATGTGCCATCATATTTTTATTTTTGCGAGACTCCATGAACATGCAGTAGGCTTGATCGTCACATGTTTAAAACTTGAATGTCTTGGACATAAAAAGATTTTGGGAACAAGAGGCACCTTTTTTATTTCTCGCTAATACATAAAAATCTTATTAAATTGCAATTATTTATTTATTAAAAATTAATTAATAATTTTGATTTTATATGATGGTGAAATGATTCGTTAATTCATCTTCATTTGAGTTAACTTTAATTTGGTATCCAATAAAACTTTGATTTGCAGCAAAAATTTATTTAAAATTTCGATATTTCATGATCGAAATATTCATTCATACATCAAATATATTATTTATTATTAAATTTCAAATTAACGTATTTGTGTTTTTAAAATGCATTATACTCTACGTATATTACAAAATCGAATCAATGGATTAATTTATGTTGTAAATTGTTAGTAAAATATATAAATTGTTGTATATATAAATATGCAAAGTATTGTTAGTAAAATATATAAATTAAATTACTGGAACGTGAAATACAACATAAACGGTCTAACAGGCTTTAAATAAACATTAAACCGACAAATTGAAGATCGGTGATAAAATTATTTAAGTCGACCTAGTTTTCTGACTTCTCTGTACATTTTTACAGTAAATTATATTTCATAATGAAATTTCGAAATTTTAAATATATTTTTGCTAAACTTCAAAGTTTTATTGTTTTTAAAGAGCCGGAAAGTGAAAGTTAGGTAATTTGCATTTCATGTTGGAGCCCTTTTCTGCAAAAAATTATAAATTCTGCATAAAATGGTTCATTGAGAAGTGTAAATTCTTAAAGAAAAGTTTTATAAAGAATCAGATTAAAGTTACCTCAACTAAAAAAGAATTAACGAATCATTGCATCGCGATATAAAATCCAAATTATCAATTAATTTGAATAAATAATTAATTGCAATTTAATAAGATTTTTGCGTCATTCAGAGGTGCCCCTTGTTCCCAAAATCTTTCCAAGTGTCAACAAATTTTTTTTAGAGCATTCTGAGAGGAGCAGCTTTCCTCTTTTGACTTTTTTTGTGTCTCGTCTTGTTTTTGCAAAAACTGCAAATTTTCATTTTTTAGAAAGAAACATTATCTTTCTCCTTTCCAAAATGCGGGCACAAGATAAACTCTTTTGGGATATATTCACCATATTAATACTAAATTTTTTAAAAAAATTAAGGAAAATAGAAACAGTGGGGTTTTTGAGAAAATTGTGTTTCAAAATTTTCAGAAAAACCGCCGCCATTTTGTCAATTTTTACAAAAATATCTAAATATCTATATTATTTTGGCAACTACAACATTTTTAATAAAAATTGCGACAAATTTTTGATAAACTGCGTCCCCAACTTTAAAAGTTGAAATACTCATAACTTTGTCAAAAAAATTTCTGCATCATATTGGTGAAATACGTGTCGTTTAAAATCCTTTGAAAAACAACATATTTCGTCTGGAAACGATTCTGTGACTTAAGAATGTACAGCCTGCTTGGTTTACAATGAATTCCGCCTTTCTATCAGAAGAACTTGGACCTGTAAAGGTTTCCATGAAGGTTCCTGTACAGGAATATTTCAAGTTTCATAGAAAGCTTTACGAGTCGAAAATGAGCAAAATGATCCTTTCTTGAAAATTGTTGCAAAAAAGAATCAATTTTCATATAATTTGCCATTTTTTCCATACGTTTTTTCAAAAATATAGGTACGTTTTGAACTTTAAGAGCATTATATGAATCTTATGTTAGAGCGCAGAAAGAAACTTGAGTTTAAGATCAACCAAAAACAGTTCGAAATGATTTGCAGGAAAAATGAACAAATTATCTAAGACCCTGATTACATCGGGTTTCATTCGAGATATATATATATATATATATAGAAATTGTGCTCAAAGTTAAAAGTACATCACGTGGTTAAATTTATTTATAGTTGTTATTCCTAGAAAGATGTTTCAAATTATTCCACCTGCTACAATTTGCTTGTAGCCTTGGAGACAGTTACGTCAATACTTCAAACAAAAATATTTTCGTTTAACTCTAAAGATCATTGGTTTCCTAAAATTAAAAGCAAATTGAAACAGATGCTAAAATTTGTTTTTAGCCTTCGAGACAGTGACGTCAATACTTCACACAAAAATATTTTCGTTTAACTCTAAAGATCATTGATTCCCTACAGCTGAAAGCAAATTGAAACAGATGGAACAATTAAAACCATTTTCCTCTAGGAATAGAAACTGAATAAATTTACATAGAATAATTACAAAAAGCACAATTTATTTTCATCTTGAACTTACGTTATTTTTCCTGCACTGCTAGAAATGATCTTAAATTTAATATACGGGGCATTATTTCTCAAGTATACCACCCTAAAAAATTAATTTCACCGATCGAGCTCAAATTTACAAAAAGTTTAGTCCTATTAGGTGGCACTTCAAAAAAAAAATTGATCAGTTTGGTCAAAAACTCGCCGAATTTTGACCCAAACGTTTTTGATAGATTATTTCCCAATTTCATTTTTGAAAATTAAAAATATTTTTGATTTTTTTTTAAGTTCGACCTTTTTTTAACTAAAAATAAAGCTTGAGATGTTTACTTTCAGATTCTTGAATAGCAAAATGTTGTTTTTTGTTGTTTTTGAAAAATTGAATTTTAAGTAACCTGGTAAATTAAAAAAACTTTTCCATGCGCGAAAAAAATTCGGAAAATTTCTTGCATGTACAGTTTTTGATAAGAAACAATATTCTAAAAACGGAAATTCAAAAAAAACTTTTTGTTGATTTTAGAGTTTTTTGAAAGTTTTCAAACATGAAATTTTTTGAATTTGGTTAATTGCGCATTTTAATGCGCAATTTCCATGCAATGTATATAATATAATAAGTAGAAATGTTATTTGTAAATTAAAAATGCGCAATTAATGAAATTAATAAATTTTATTTTTGTAAATTTAAAAAAAATTTTAAATAAAAAAAATTCTTTTTTGAATTTATGTTTTCAAAATATTGTTTCTTATTAAAAACTGTACATGTCAAAAATTTTCCAAATTTTTTTCGCTCATAGGAAAAATTTGTTGAATTTACCAGGTTACTTAAAATTCAATTCTTCAAAAACAACAAATAACGACATTTTGCTATTTAAGGAACTAAAAGTAAGCATTTCAAGCTTTATTTTCAGTTTAAAAAAAAGAAAAAAGGGTTGAACTGAAAAAAAATCAAAAACATTTTTTATTATAAAAAATGATGGCTAAATTTCAAATAAAAAATTTTTTTTTTATTTTATTCGAACGATTGGGAAAAAATCTATCGAAAACGTTAGGGTCAAAATTTTTTATATGCTATACATAACAAGATATTTTTATAACACATGCATGATTTCAGCCCTTTTTCATGCCTATTAAGCGGGGCTAAACCTATACTTTTCACTCCCTAGGGAGTAAAAAGTACTTTTTACCCCCTAGGGAGTAAAAGTGACGTCATATATAAATAATGAAAAATTATACATCTGTAAGCTCGCATTTTGCAGTAATCAGCCCATCACCGTAAAGACTCTTAGGAAATTTTGGTTACCTATTGATACGGAAATTTCTATAACAATAGGCTATTCCCACGGAAATTTTTCCGTAACAATAGACTATGCCAAGGAAATTTTTCCGTAACAATAGACTATGCCAAGGAGATTTTTCCGTAACAATAGACCATGCCAAGGAAATTTTTCCGTGACAATAGATTATTGTTACGAAAATTTCCGTAGCAATAAGTTATTTTTACGGAAAATTTTCCGTGACAATAGGCTATTGTTATAAAAATTTCCGTAACAATAAGTTATTTCCAAGGAAATGTTTCCTTGACAATAGACTATTGTTATGGAGATTTCCGTAACAATAAGTTCTTCTTACGGAAATTTTTCCGTGAAAATAGGTTTCAAAATCAAATATAGGCAGAAATCATGCATTTCTTATCAAAAAATCGTATGCGCCAAGGGGGAGGGGGACTTTTTCGACTTGTGTACGTTTTTAGTACTCATCAAAAAAATCCCTCTTCTCCCCCTAGGTGCATAATATAGTATTTATATCCGAAATAGAGGCTCTTTGCACAAAGTACAAAAATTTCACCCCCTCTACCTCGGCGATTTTTTGACCAAACTGATAAATCTTTCTTTTTTGAAGTGCCATCTAATAGGACTAAACTTTTTGTAAATTTGAGCCAGATCAGAGAAATTCATTTTTTGGGTTGGGTACACTTGAGAAATAATGTCCCATACACATAATTTTTAAGATTAATGTACATGTACATCTTAATTCTAGTATACTGTATCTCACCTGTCGATAATTATAGAATGTACATTAAACTTACTACAAATTTATATTAAAACTAATGCATTGTAAAATAAAAATTATCATTGAATTTTAATAAATAATTAATTGCAATTTAATAAAAATTTTACGTCACACAGAGAAATAAAAGAGGTGCCCCTTGTTCCCAAAATCTTTCCAAGCTGGTCCTGCTTAAGTTCTAAACATGCGACGATCAAGCCTTTGCTCGTCTTCACTGCATGTTCATGGAGATTCACAAAAATAAAAATATGATAGCACATTTGTGTTTATTATTAGATAATTAATAAAGATATTTGAAGTTTCTAGGTCTCATTTTGAAGTTTATACTTTAAAGTACTTCCATGAATTTTTTTAAAAAGGAATCTAAATCTAGAAAAAATCGATGTTTTTTCGACTTAAAAAAAGACCTGAATCTAAATCTTTTCTAGATTTTTCCAACAATTGAAAAAAGGATTTAAAATTTTTCACCTGGCACATTATTTTCTTCTAGATTTCTTAATTTATATCTTGACTAAAAATGTTCAAAAGTTATTCACATGTAGCTCTTTCGACGCGAAATTTCTTAATCATTTAAATGCTTTTTGACAAAAGTTACAGTCGTGTTTCCTTCTCGAGTAATTAAATGTAAAAGACAAGAATTCTTTTCCGATGAGATGTGAGTGAAGTGGTCTCATACTCGTGACTGATACTGTAATTAATCATAGAGTCACTGAATTCAACTTCAAACTATTTCAGGTAGTTTCTAAATTAAAAGATAGAAATAGAAAATAGATACTTCTTTTAACTAGGAAGTAATAAAAAATATTTTTTCTGATAGGTTAACTTGGATCTTGGAATCGTGGACGTGATTCTTTCAACCTTCGGTTTTTGGATGATGAGTGACAAAACAGTGGCATCACTAATGATCAATGCCCTTAATGGAATTCGTACCGAAGTCACCGAAACCGGGGAAATCAAACTCGAATTTGAGGAATCTTTAAAAGAAGCCACAGATAAAATAGATTCGAATCTCTATTCCTACGTATGGCTCTTATCCATGGCGGAAAAATTCGAGATTATAAGGATCGGAGGCTCCACTCAAAATACTCAAAGCAAATTTGAAAATAACACAAAACTTCAGCCTAAATCCCAAAAAATTTAAATCCAAAATCGTATAGTAAACATTTATAAATAAAAAATTTACTGCATGTAAGAATGGTAATTAAAAATAAAGAGAAGGAAATGATTATTGGATAAGCTAAAAATAACGTAATGCATGTAGTGAGTTTTTTACTATTTTCTGCTTCCTATGTATGTGTGGCTAATGAAAAACTTGTTAGAGATAGTCGTTCTTAATTCAAAAGGTGTGAGTTCTATCGATGAGAACGAATGTCGGTCAAACAGTTGCTTTCATGATATTCTTGTTGCACTTGAGGTTACGTAGATGGAGTACGCTTGCACTCTATAACCTTCTTAATAATAAATAAACTAATAAAAATTCATAAATAAGCACAAACCAAATATATTGCAAAATATATTTTTAGCAGGTTTGTTTCAGAAATTTCAGTATTTTGATAAAAGTTGTGGATCTGATATAAGAATGAATCTTATGCGTTGTAATCAATAAAGGGCAGGGCTCTTATTTCAATTACAAAAGAAAATTACATATATGAAGTATTCCCTTCAAAGTAGACCACCCAGGAAGCAAAGCAAACAAAGCACTTGTTACCTCACGTAATTTCTGATTACGGATTCTTGCTACTATACAGTCCATAGTACATATAATCTAAAGAGAAATCGGTTTGTAAACATTTTGTCAGGGAAACTTACAGGATCTGAACAATGCCTTAAGATGTACCATGAAAAATCAAAATGCATTGAAAATCAGAGATCAAAGAAGTGATACAATAGGGTTCATAATACTTATCAAAGTTTTATTTCCATAGCAACGAAATTCCAACAATGAGAAAAAAAAACTTTTGAATGTATAGCATAAGCTATTGCGATCTGCCAAAAGCAGATACTATTATGATTTAAAATAATATACTTTAGAATTTAAAGTATCACTGTTAATTCAAAAACGGTAAAATTTATTTAAAAATCAGCAGATTTTGATTCAACAGCGATGCTATGAATTCCAGAAAATATTATTTGAAATCTATAGTATCTGCTTCTGACAGATCGCAGTAGCATATGCTATGTATTCAAAAGTATTTTTTTCTCAATGAAGTATACCAGTAAGTTTCTCATGCAATCAATGTTTCAACTTTAAACTCTTTTGGATTTCAATTATTGTAAATATGTTATAGAGTGGTTCAAAAAAGGATTTTTTAAAAAGTTAAAACATTTTTCGATTTTTTCAAAATTTAGGACTAATAATGAAGTTTATCCCTTAGGAGAACTTCATCAGATGATTCTAAGTGCTGCCTCAAAAATGTTTAAGTTTAAAACATGAAAAAGGTCGAAAAATAGTCTTCTTCTTTGAAGTAATTTTTTTATTCGTAACAATAAGTGAATGCAAAACTATTTACACTATCATTTAGCACATCTTCCAGAGATATGTGAAAAAATTTGAAACAATTTTTTTATTTAAGTTCGTGATGTCTATAGACAATTGAAAATTATAGTCTTTTTGCTAATAGTTAGAGATTTCTATTCCCTATGATTTATTTTAAACCTAATATTGCTAGCAAACTTTGTTGCCCGGATGGTTATATACTAATAAAAAAATTAAAATATTAAAATTTTTTAAATGTTAAGAAAATTAGCCCAAAGGTTCGTCTCTTTTTGATATTTTTACTAAAAAGTTGAAGTTTTTCGCCCCTTACAGGTCGCAAATAGTTTTAAAAAATTTTCTAACCATATACTTGAATTCTCATACATATTTTGCAAATTTTCTGCAAGTCCAAGATTAATAAATAAAATCGTTCTTTAAATATCGCAATTATATACTCGAAAAAATGTGTTTCTTAATTTAAAAAGCTCCTTTTTTCAAACAAGTTAATCGAAACCAAAAATGTTTGAAGCAAAAATTATTTTTCAAACATATGTGACGTTCCGCGAGGAAAGGGACCTTAGGGTTAAGAAATCGATTTTCATTTTTTTGATGCTATCGATA
>JBAGKK010389228.1:0-18419 GCA_037177015.1 Euceroptres primus
CTATATAAGTATATATATATATGTAAGTATGTATGTATTAGTTATAGTTATAAATATGTGTATATATTTGTATTCGAGATTAGGCATTATAAAACTTGTGTATAAATCTATATGACCTTTTGCCGTTCACACACATTCAACACGTAATCAAAAACGTATCAATTTTTTTTCGAATCGGCAACACTCTTTACGAAAATGTGTATGAATAGTTTGCTAAAATTTCACAAACTGCTTTCGGATCTTTGATACATGAGTTCACGAAACTATGGACGCCAACTGTGTTAAAATTTCACAAACTGCTTTCGGAACTTTGATACATAAGTGTTACACTAGTTCTTTTCATTTTTATTCAAATTTTCACAAACAGTCATTTCATCTTTTGATATGTAGTTTTCGAGATTTTAGATTTTACGGTTTAGGATTTTTGAAATACATTTTTCTTATTATTCGTCAATTTATCTCATATTTTAACCAAATTGCATATTAAACTTTACAAAGCTAACTCTTCCAATTTCTGACAAATTCTAGCTCTGTCCAAATGTGATATTCTAGTTTATTAAAATTTCGCAAACTTTTTCCATTTTTTAGATCAGTAATTTTTTCCGTGTGCGGTACAAATTTTATTTTGGTAAATAAAATGAATTTAATCATTTTTAATTTCTATAAAAGGGCGTTAGAACCCTCATTCGCATTAGATGGCGCCATTATATTCCAAATACCCTTAAGGTAAACCCGAGTTCCAAGGTTTTATTGTAGGAAAATTGTTGTTCGTAATACGCAAGACTCAAAACACGAGTTGAAAATGGTTGGCTTTATCAACTGAAAATAATATTTTAGTACTATCCTCCAACTTGAGGATTATGACTGGGAACCCGAGTATGACAATCATAAATTACAAATACATCAGTTGCAAGGACACTTTACTTTTAGTTTGTACTATTTTCTCTGACAGCAATATAAATTTAACTTTCTACCAGAACCATGGTCTTTTTTGCAAATTCTGTTGAAGCAATAAATTATACTGATTCAAGAAAATAGAAATTGTTTAGATTAGTCAATAGTTGATGTTTACCACCTTGATAACTAACAAGTAAATTATATTTTCGTGAAGAGTCTGTAAATTTCAAAAACATATTTACATACTATTTTATTAAGGTAGATTTAAAAAATAAGATATATAAAAATATTCAAAACTGTTAAGTATTTTGAACTGTAATAATATGAAAACTGAAGTGAAAATATACATCCAAAAATGTCGATTAAACGTCGTGAAAAGTAGAAGAAAAGTCACTAGAATAAATATTCTAGAGATCTATTTGAGATCGTGAAAAGCTAATGGTTGTAATCTATTTGATAATTCTATAAGCAGGTGCCACATGAATGCGAGTCAGAGACAAGCTTGGTCAAAGATTAGCTTAAGAACAGGCCCTGAATGTAAAGAGCATGTTTCAAATTTGCATTTCAATTTGCTATACAGAACTACAGGTGCACACCAGAACGAGGGAACATCGTTTCAAACAGTACATAAAGACAATAATCAAGTCAACTTGTCAGTCTTCAGGAGACATAAACGAAAAGCCACGAAGAAAAAACATATGCTCATTTACTTGACTTTGAATTGTTCCTTTTAAATCCTACATTACATTTTGCATTTTTTTTTTTAATTTACAAAAATAATTTACCTAAAAAACGACACTCTCACACACTCAGAAAAATGTTTATTTGATTCAAAAAAATTTTGGAGAATTTGGAGACACAGTTATAAATAAATGATGTTATAATAATAGGTTATAATAAATGATTAAATCTAAATTGAAAATCAATAATAAATAAGTATTTATTAAACAAAAGTTGGGTTTTGTCAAATAAACATTTTTCTGAAAATTACATTTTTGACACTCTGAGGAAACAAACTCATAAATAAGTTATATGGTTATAAACATGATATAAAAACAAATTGATTTTAAAAATTTAGCAACGAGATCTTATGAGATAGCGGTTTATATTGCAAGTCATGTGAGCGCCTGAATTTTTCAGGAACAAATAGGAATAGCGCATAAGTCAGAAATCTCTATCGATTTGTCGTTAACAATTAGGTATACGGTTGAGAGGGTTTTCCGGTGAAAATAATTTATGAGTACGGCACGATTTCTAGTTCTTACTGGTTCGTTCACCGAGATCCGAGGGTAGTAAGTCATTTTAATTATTATGTATTACGTATTAGAATTAAGTATCTGGTATAGCAGTGGACGTACTACCTACACTCTCCCTATTTTATATTATCTAAAATTTAAAGCCCAAACCCCAAACCCAGCCCAAAGGAAATAGGAAATTAAAGAAAAAAATTTTACTGTAGAATTTACGAGTCTTCTTTCCCGCTTCAAAACGAAATACCAAAGAGGAATTTTTCGACAATAAGGAAAGATGTTTCAACTGTAAATTTCAGGCTCAATAAATTAATTTCAATTCAGGTTTTATTGAAGCCTTGATGTTTAAAGTTAAAATTTAATTTAAATAAAAATTAATTTGTGCAGAGTATATAACTGTCTACAAATAAATAGAAAGGACTATTTCTAAAATATAAAATTTGATTTTAATTATACTTTATACCTAACATTCTGCTTGTGTTTATGTTTACTTTTATGCAAACATTTGCAGTAAACCTATAAAGATAATTATAAGGTTCATAACAAAACTATCTGCACTTATAGTTTCTCAGTATTTTTCTCATAGTAAATACAATTTCAGTAAAGTTTGATAGCAACAATCAAGATAAACCAGGGGCGTAGTAAGGGGGGAAGGGGTGTGACACCTCCCCCCCCCCAATGGTCGTGCAGAGTCAGCATTTTCGGGTAATTCGACTATAAAATCGGCTAATCGGCAAAAAATGGTAACTAGTCGGCAAATTCCAAAGAATTTTTTGACACAGTGTGCGTAAAATGCGTTTTTACACACCCATAATAGTGCGTAAAACGACTTATTACCCACCCACTAATATAGGTGTATAAAAACACATTTTACGCACACTGTGTCAAAAAATATCGTATGCAACTCGTGCGTTCGGTTTTACACACATGTTGCATAATATACTATTATGCTACTCTAACCTCAAAATCTCAACTTCGCTCGTGCGAAAAACGTCTCGTGCGCTAAATAATCACTTCTCACACACGTATCGAAACGTACTATTTTCATTTTCGTTTGTTTTCCCTTTTAAACAGAGGGTAATTTTTTAACTCTATGCATTTTTGTTTCAGCCAAATACATTGTATACAAATTAAAGTAAACATTACACAGAAAAAGAAAAATTTATTTATAGTTGGATGAATATTTTTCGCAGCAAAGAAAATATGTAAACGTGGTTGTAAATTTTTTAATTTTTATAATTTTCAAGTTATTTATATTTATATTTTATATAATTATGTTTTCAATTTGTTCATGTTCTACAAAACTCAATAATTATCTTTAAAACAGAGCAAAATATATTTTTAAAAATTAAAACAGCTCTAAGAAATAAATAATCCTAAGTAGAAAATGTTTTCATACAACTCTTCGGAAAGAAGTTTTTTCCGCACGTTCAACAAAAGAGAGTGAAGTAAAAGTCATCAATTTGCAAGTATCACATTGATGTATTTGCATATGTAATGAAATTTTTTTCTGCTCATGTAAGAAAAATTTAATACGCAGAGGTCATTTAAATATTAAGCATGATTTAAACGTTTGCCCTTTGGATGAACAATTAATTTCAATTTAGAAAAATACAATTACTTTATATTATGTATAATATACACTTAGTCTTGTTTTAATTTACAGACGAACGAATCTCATTTTTTACCAGTAAAATTCTCTGATTCTCAGTAAATTAAAATTTCAATTAAATTCCTAGAGACCTAAAACTGAAAATGCACGAATTTTAGCATTATATTTGCATTTATCTCTTAACAAACCCGCTGAATGTAAATAAAAAATCGGTCGGTAATTCGTGACGTCATTATGTATCACATAGCCTTAACGAAATTTCTAACGGGGTGTGGATAGGACGGAGTGAAAGTATTCAAATTCATCATATAATTTGATAATAATAAAAAATATTTAGAATATCTTCTGTTCGAAAATGTTTTTTCAACGGAATTTAATCGAAATATTTCTTTCTAAAAAATTGAACATGAATAATTTGACATTTCTACAGTTTGAATCCGAAAAACGTATGTCATCATTCTGTTTTTCTCAAAAAAATTTCTTTTCGGTTTTTGAAAAAGCAAAAGATTTTGAAAAAGGAAAAATTTTTTATTTTGAAAGCTTTAAAAACTACGTATCAAATTTTGTTGAGGAAGACAAGATGTTAACACACGCTTCTTTGACTCAACCTGAAGAAATTTCAGACTCAACATGCCAAATTTCTGTACAACTAACACACAGCATAGTATGGGTCGGGGCTATTGTTACGGAATTTTTCGTAGAAATATCCTGTCTCCCCTTTGTGTTGTATGCTAGTTGTACAGAAAATTCGGTAATAATATCCTCGGCCAAAGAAAAAAGCATTTCTGGATCACATGTTTTTTCAAAAGTATTTTCAAAATAATTATATATTCGACAAAATTAGTTAAAATCAATACCACTAATTTTTTTTTAGTAGATTTTATAGTTTATTCCTTAATTACTGTCACAAGGTAAAAGTTAAAATGTTAGGTTAAAATTTAGGTGATCAGAAATTAAGACATATTTTTTATAAATTCTTTTAATTAATCAATTTTTCAATCATTTACTTTTTTGATACGCTTATTGTAAAGCAAAATAGTCCAATTACACAAGAGATTCAAAGCTTTTGTTTTTAAACTTCAGGGAATTCAGACATCTACCTTATGCTTCAAAAATTCTTTTGAAAAATATCTTTTTTGTAGATTTTTAAAAAAATTATTCAAAAACTTAAAAGCTGGCTTAATTATGTGCTTGAAGTTCTGAACGTTCAAATGAAGGAAATTTTTATTTGATTTCATCTTAAACTGAAATTTGTTCTAAAATATTGGTCTATTTATATAGAAACTAATGTAATGATAAAGAAGCTCATGACATTTCTATTTATTTTGTAGATTGAACGATATTTCAAGATAAATTTTAGTTAAGAAAAAAAGTTCGTTCATTTGAACGTTCAAAACTTCAGGTACATGCTTAATTTGATAAATTTAATAAAAAGTACTCACCTGAAAGCTCGTTGTGTGGTCTTCATCTCGATGATCTTGTAGGTAGATTTCCTCGTCAACGTTTATCCATCAGTCCAAAAATAAAACACCTTCACTTTCGTTTTTTTCCCACAAAATCCGCACTGAAACACAACTTATCGATTTCACGTTCAGACGAAGATTAACACGGAAGAATTGTATAACAGCGACTGAACGCGCACACAATTTTACGAGCCGATAAATACCGATTAGTCAGCACTAGTCCTCACTACCTATATTTCAGTTTCGGGACAAAGTTTGCCAGTGGCAAAAGCGATAGGCCATTCACCGCAAGAAGGATTCCTACTTTGAAAAGGGCTCGCACACTAAATAACCTTCAAAGTTCAAAGAATTAGTTCACTCTCCTCGTTTCTGAGACTTATCACCTGTCTCTCTCTTCGTATTCACAAAACTCTTTCACTAGAAACAATTCACAAAGTCACTACTCGATTTCCAGATGAGACGTGCTCGATCCAGTTCTTCCATTCTGCGGACTTGCTTACAAAACAACAACGAAAATTCTCAATCCAGATGGCACGTGCACGAGATTCGCAACTGGCGATTTAAAGATTGTATATTTAATTAAAAATCCCCTCAACGCTCGTCGGCAGTGCCGATAAACGCGATCGTTCGATCCGCAACTAGACCCGTTCGAATCACGATTTCAAGCTTGACGTTTCTACCTCGCACATGCGCAACTCTAACAAGACGTTCTTCTGTTTTCCCGCGGCCAGTCTCCCACGTGCTTCTGGTTCCGGTTCCAAAATGGCTTCCGCTCCCTTTTATCGAACCTCCACTTATTTTTCACCCGGGCTTAATTTCAGTTCAGCAGAAACTTAAATTCAGTTCAGCCGGTTGGCTCGTTCCTCACAACTTTTCTTTCCTAATGGGCATCTGTTTTCGGCACTTGGACTTTTTTAAGTCCCTTTTTCGAGCACGTGGAATTTTTTTTAGTGAAGGTAGTCTCCGAGTGGCAGGTGCAAAGAGGGACCCGCCTGTTTACACAGGAACCAACCTTCCGTTGATCTGAACGGTGTGGTGGTCCAATCCTTGGACTGGTTTCAACTTCAAGAAGAGTTTGTGGCGACTGGCCAGACTACTTCGATCAAATACGGGGGTGCAAGAGGGACAGAGACCGGAGCTAAGGAGAAAGAGCATGGACTTGTGGAGTGTGGGTCCCGTTCTTCGGACAGTCGGACGGACGGACAGACGAAGGAGGGAGGAAAAGGAAGAGCGATGGAAAGAAAGAGAGAGAGTAGAGACGGGATTATTCACCAGCAAACGCGAGGAAGTACTGTTACTTGACGGAGCCTTCGGGGCCCACCGAGTTGTGGAGGATGCAGACGGAGGATGGAGTAAGTTGCATATAGCTGGCGAAATCATCCGACTCTTCTCTTGTTCCCTTCGTGCACTTGAGAATCTTAACTTCGCACGAGACTGCGAATCGACCTCAGAAACGGAAATGCAATTTGGTCCAACGGATCTTTTAAATTCAAACCTCAAGTGAAGAAGATCAGAGCTGTGACAACACTTTCAAACTTTATACTAAAACTAAATCTTGACAGTTTTTATTTTCTCTTGCTTTCTTCTTCTCTTTTTTTTTTTTTGAGGTGGAAACTCACTGGTTACACTGGCAGGTAATCGTGACGAATGGAAGTGGTTCACTGACTGTTGCTGGCACGCGTAATCAATATGTCATTGCAGCAATGTACTTTCGAACTGTGCCACTGACGGGTAACGTCAAAGAGGAACTTTTCCCTCAAGTATCACGTACCATGGAACGGAATGAAGATTGAAATGTGACGACACGAGACGTCACTCAAGTAAAGGTAGACTTACACGTGCGCTTGTATAAATAAAGCTGATGGATCCTTTTGGCCCTGCTTAACTGGTTGGTGCAGAGACTTATCTCAGAATCGATGACCCGGTCCAGGATCACATTTGAGACGTGAGATACGTGGATTAGGTTGACAGATGTCTTGAAAATCCATTTTTACTAAATAAAAACGCTGAGTGGATCGACGAAACGTGCTCTCCGTTCGGTGTTCGCGGCTCGACTGGATAGCTGGCCGCCTCCACACGGCGAGCAGTTTTGTACGTATTGCCGTGTCAACCGATCCGGGGTCCCCCAGAGTACTATCTGAGAAGGTGTACCTGCACCAGTACCTGTACAGCTCGCTTCATTCAGAGGGACGGTGGTCTTGTTTTCTTTTGTTTTGTGGACCTGCCGGCTTTCAACGATACACGATTTACGATTTAAACGTACAAATTTCATTTACGTCCACTTCTCACTGTCAACTGCTGACTGCTGGTACCAAAAACCCTCCAGGATGCTGAGGATCTATTGAAATGTCTTCTCATACGACGAAGACACCCGCAATTATATTTTAAAACGACAATTTTTAATATTTTTAATATTAAAATTTAATATTTTAATTTAATATTTTTAATATTAACGACAATATTTTAATGGTACAATTGTTGGCTACCCTCCGATAATTGGCCTTTTCCTTAACTCTTTAAGACCCGCACCCAGAATTCATTGACTAAAAATTCTAGAAAAAATTGAGGATAATCTATCGTCATTTTTTAAGTAATTTTTATAATAAAATTAAATTTTTTTTTTAGTTTTCTCGACTTCCATTGAGAATAAAATAACTTATAGTCCCCTTACGAGATGTGGAATAGTCCAGTTTAGTATAATCAAAATATTTATTTTGCAGAATTTTGGGCTTATCACAAAAATTCTAGAAAATCGAAAAAAGTGGATGTGCCATATGTCACAATGGGCACTCAAGGGTTAAAATAAAAAATATAAGTATAAGTATAAAAATACTGGGGTCGTTGCCAAAAAGTTGTAATATTTGGCTTATCGATTTTTTGAAAAATAAATCAACTAGCTAAAGTATTTTTTCCTCATTAATTGTGATACAAAATAAAACGAAAATACCAATTTAAGAGATCAAGAATCATTTTTATAGTGGAGATAAATAATTTACATGTTAGGAAGGTTACCGAGTGGACATTTAATAAACGCAGAAAAATAAATTTCAAAACTATTTTTCAAATATGTAGAGTGAAGGGAAAAAATGTTTTAAATATTTTAAAGATTTCTTTTTTCTCACCTTATTTGACTATGCCTCCAGATTTTAAATTATATTTTTATTTAATTAACACTTTTAGAAAATGGGTTAGCAAGTGGACATTGTTAAAAATCGTACATAATTTGCAAAAATTTTTTGAAGTTGCTAACAGTAAACATGTTTCTGCTTATACGAGCACTTGCGTAGTACTAAAAGTAATGAGTTTTTGATTTTTTTAGATTTTTTAAAGTGATTTTTTCCAAATTCTAACCTAAAATATGAGGGTTACCGAGTGGACATGAAACTTCAGGGACAGAGTTCTAAATATTTATAGAATCTTCAAATCTAAAATATTTATCCTATTCATAATTTTTAAATTCGATAACTTTATACAAATGACTCGTATGAGTATTAATCATTTCTAAAATTTTGCTGCCATTATTTCGCAATTTTAATTTGTGAATCTGTACTTGTGGACAAGTTACCAAGTGGACATTTTGGGTATATTTTAATTTCCCATTGCACCTTAAATTTTGAAACTTTACCAAAAACTACTTCGATGTATTTTATCCCAGTGGTATTCAAAAAACTATATTAAATAATGAAAATGTGTAAAACTGTCGGGACTGGAATTTCACAACTTTTTGGCAACGACCCACTTAAGGGGTTACTGCCTTTGGACCTCTAACAATAAAGTGATTTTTGTGCTTTTTTTTTGACGAAATGAAAAACTATTAAGTAATTTTAAGTTAAGGGTTTTATTATTCATAAAAAAAGTGTCTAAAATAATTTTTTTTCGATTCTCTAATTTGGCGGCGGTACGGCCCATTCAAGTTGCAGTAGTGTTTTTACAGGACGTCCGCGGCAGGAAATCTTAAAAATCTGATTTTGCATCTGGAACAAAAAACCAAAAAATTTCTTAAAGTAGATAAGATTGCCCAGTGAAGTTCCCAAGATCATTAAAAGAATATTGATTTTTGTGAAAATGGTGATCATTTGAAGTGAAAATTTGAGTTTTTGAAAAAAAAAACGACACTAAAAGCTTTATAAAATTGGCACTTTTCAACCAATTGCAAAAATCGTGGGTACTTCACTGGGCAATCTCATCTACTTTAAGAATTTTTTTTGCTTTTTATTCCAGATGCAAAATTGGATTTTTAAGATTTTCTGCCGCGGACGTCCTCTAAATATCTAAAAACACTACTGCAACTTAGATGGGCCGCATCGCCGCCAAATTAAAGAATTAAAAAAAAATAGTAGGATGTGATACAAGTGCAAAAAAGCGAATAATAAAACCTTCAACTTTAAATTACTCAATAGTTTTTCATTTTGTTAAAAAAAATCACAAAAATCACTTTATTTTTAGAGGCCCAAAGATAGTGTAGTCTAACCCCTTAACAAAAAAATATTTTTAAATAAAATTACTAATAAGTAGTGCAATATTGTCATTGATACACTCTGCGCTATTTACTAGTAGTTTTATTTTATTTATTTTATTTTATGTACATTTCTTAATAAATGTACAATTTGAAGGTAACGAATTATACCTATTACCCTAACTGGCTTTTTAAATTTGAATCAATAGAATGACACTGAGAAAATTCAAAATAACCTAATACTCATTATAGTGAATATTCTTTTCAAATTATATGTTGTATCGAAAGATAAATGTTTCTTTTTTTAAAAATCTTGTAGTCTTTAAATCCTAATGCATTTTTTTGAAGAGATTAAAAACTTTTAGTTTCCCAACTGAAAAAAAATCTCTGAAATCAAAGGAATATTTTTTTATTCAAACAAGTGGAAAGTACTGGATATGTCCTTTGAAATATTTTATTCTTTATTCAAGTAAATGGCCTAATCTTACCGAAGGTAAGAAATGACAGATTTAAAAAAAATAATTATTTTTTTTTTTAAATTGTATAATGTACAAAGTATCTGTACACTAATATTGAAGAAGCATGAAATTAATAAGCGAAAAAAGAAAAAACAGTTAATAAATAAATAATATAAATGATTTTTGAATTTTAAAAATCGGTGTGGTCTTTCGCCGCAAAAAAGGGTCTTATGTTGTAAGAAATTTTCAGACTACCTGAGGTCATAAATTTGACTTCAGTGAAGGAGTCCTTCGGAAACAAGAGAAAGACACCTTGAAATAGAAATATATACTTTCCAGGTATTTTCCAACATAAGGTATCAATATGTTCAAACAACATTTTTCGAAAATTTTTATACATATTTGGCACGTTTTATTGTCCTATTCTAATTTAACCTAACAGTTAGGTTAAACGGTTAAAGTTTAAAGGTTTAAACAGTAGTTAGTTCCTAACTTGACCTGACTGAGGAGTAAGCGGCCAAAAGGAAATAAGTCCATTTTTCATGTTCTTGAGATAATTGGAAAAATGTTGTATCTTTAAAACGAATAGTGACATCTAAATTCTAATTGCAGCATTAAAATTAGTTAGCATCCACAATAAATATCAGGCAGAGAGAAAATATTTAGCTAGTCTCGTACAGAAGTCACAGAAAAACTAAGGATAAAATTTGTTGCAAGTAATTTTTTAGAGGAATACATTTTTACTCGGACAACTTCACGTCTTTTAAAATACATGTGTTGTCTTGAAAAAACAAAAGAAAATTTATCCGATATTTAGGTAAAATTTACGCTGTGAAGTTAATTTTTGTTGCAGGTCATTTTTACCCCTGAATCGAAGTAAATTTTATCCTTCGTTTTTTCTGTGATAATTAACAAAATTAAAATGGACTTATTCACTTTTAGCCGCTTATGAACCGATTTTTCAAGTTTTGAACGAGAAAACAAAAAAATGACAAATATTTCGTATAAATATGACTTCTGTGTATCATATTTAAGCCCCTCAAATGATTTTTTTGTTTCAAAATCTTCATTTCTGTAACTTCACTATATTATTAAATATTGTCAAAAGCTGGTAAATTTTTTGTTAATCGTGAAATTTTTTGCATATTTTAAAGAAACAGTTAATAAAGTTCATAAATCTGCAATAAATTGTAATCAATTTTTATAATAAAAAAAAAATGGTCTTATGAAGTTTTGGTAAAGTACACTGCTTTAAAAGTGGAAATTCATTATCTAAAAAATTTGTTTTCTAAATATAACAGTGAAAGATAGGTTCCTAAGGTTCTAAATACCTAAATATATAGAATCTATGCATACCTCAATTTTTTTTTTAAATGGACTTAATCACTTTTGGCCGCTTACTCCTCAACTCATCTTCCTGTAAATAATGCTTCCTGTCTAAAAATTAAGTTCGAAAATTTTCATTGCTACAAAGCGTTCTCTATAATAATCTATAACAATTTTGTAGGTATTTTAATTAGGAGTATGACACAAGCTGAGTTGTGTCAGTTGTGTCAGTTGTGTCACAACCAATTGTGTCAAGTTATAAGAAGATGACCTATAATAAAATGAAGTTCAATGCTTCATTTTAAATAATAGTCTATAAGTGTTCTCGACAACACATTTCCAAATTCAATATAACTCCTATAACTCCTTATTGGTATACATCCGCGAAATATTGTTTAATTTATAGCGCAGATAAACTTAGGTTTCAATACAGTTTACGATCCACACATTCGATTCGACATAACACATAATCCTTCGTTATATACGCTATAAAACCACAAATACAAATTGTATGAGCAACTAAAAAACTATTATTGATGTTCCCAGACTCTAGAGGTACTGAGATGGAGAATTTCATCCCACACTGGATCTTCGATCAACTATTATGTTCACGAGAAATACAATTTTGCAGCAGAGTCCACTTGGACAATTTGTTTCGGTAGCCACATATGGATTAGATAAATTTTAATAAAGACCAAAGTAATGCAAAGACATCCATGCACCCATTACACAAGGTACATGTTACAAAAAGAATAAAGTAAAAAGTTATTTATTACCAAAGCCTTCTAAAAAAAACTGTTCACTCCAGTGAAATAATCTTGAGAAATGATATTAAGATCACAAGCCACTGTAACCTGTGAATGTATGACGGTAATTAATGTCGCGACCTGTACTCACGTGTATACTGTACTCGCTCCTGTACGTATGCATTACACGTGGGTACATAACCAACTACTCGTATGTAGCAAGGGAGTCCGGCAACCGGTTTCGTCGATTTTTTTCCGAAAAGCACTCCCGACGGATTGTAAAATCTTATAGTTTTACCACAGCAATCGCTAAGAGACAACCTATGGATGAGGACGATATTAGACTCTTCTTTATCGAGACAGATTTTTAAAATATAACAGAAATCATACGATAAAATTGTAAAAATAGGTTTTTATCAAATTTCTTAATTTTGGGCTGCAATACGGAAAAATATCGATAACAGAATCAGGTACTTTAGAGTTTAGTACCTGCACCAGAGAAAAAACATCACAGTAAATAGAATACTTAAAATTGTTACACCTTAAAATGCTTTGGAGGTCATTCTAGGAATGATCGTCTGAAAATGATTGCGGTCATTTTTCAGAAATTTTTTTTATTGGTCCATAATTATTTCTTATATTTCTAATCTAAATCAGGTAACGGCAACTCCTGGCCCGCGGGCCAGAAGCAGTAAAACTAACCCTTCCATAAATCCTCAAAACCCAAACTAACCAAAAAAATTGACCTGACCCTTTTTGTATTTTTGAAAACTCTCTTTGTAATTGAAATTATTTTACAACCATTATTTTATTACTGGTCGAGCTAACGTTGCCTGTTCTATATTCGATTTCTATTTTAAGAAATAATCCATTTTTTTCATTAAGCCAGAAATAATTTTTGAAAACTAGCAGACGTTTGGAACATGGCGACAATACGCCATTTTTAAAATGAATTAAACACAAAAGTTACTTATTTAAAATTATGTAGAAGTGCGATCAGGGATGACTTAAATTTAATAACTACAACGTTATTTTAGATTTATAGTCGAAATAAGAGAGGAAAAAAGTGTTTGAAGTGACCTGTAAAAATGTGACTTTTCCATAAACTTTGATAATTTATTACAACTAAAATACATTCCCGAATATTTCAAAAGTTATTTCAAAATGAAGATTTATACCAGCTCTTTCTATTGTATCGATCATAAAAATTTATTTCTCCAGATGTTCGTTTTCCAAAACCTGAAAATTGTCAAAAAAACACCACTTTAAACTCGCGTATTTCCGAATATACATTTTAAAACAAAATAAATTACTATGGACGATACAATGGGAAGGACTGGTATTAATCTTCATTTTGAAATAACTTTTGAAATTTTCGGTAATGTATTTTAGTTGTAATAAATTATCAAAGTTTAGGGAAATGACACTTTTTGACAAGTCACTTCAAACATTTTTTTCCTCTCTTATTTCGACTATAAATCCAAAATAACGTTGTATGTTAAGTTTAAGTCATCCCTGATCGCATTGTTTTTATAATTTTAACATAAGTAACTTTTGTGTTTAATTCTTTTTAAAAATGACGTACGGTCGCCATGTTCCACGCGTCCGCTAGTTTTCAAAAATTATTTCTGGCTTAATGAAAAAAATTTATTATTACTTAAAATACACTAATCGAATCTAGAAATACAAGAGATAATTATGGACCAATAAAAAAAAATTTCTTAAGTATGTCAGCAATCGTTTTCATCAGACGATCATTCACGGAGTGACCTGACCCATGGATTAAATTTAGTAAAATTTATCTGGGTTTAAGCAAAATTTATTCTGAATTTAAGACTCAATTCTGAAATTTAGGTAACATGGTATTAAATTAAAACCAATATTGCCTAAATTAAGACAAAATTTTATTGAATTTAATCCAAACCATTTTAAAGTGTAACAATTTTATGCATTCTTTTTTTCCTGTGATACTTAAAACCCTTTGATGCACAGCGTATCATATATGATACACTTTGATTTTTGCAGTTTTTTATTTATAACTAAGTGGCACTATGGCACTTTTGGCACTATCAGATTGAAAAAATACTTTTTTACTTCCTCAGAAAATTTGCGATGCTATATGCTGTTTTTCAGATAAAAAATCATTATTAGTTTGCGAGAGAAAAATGTGAAAATGTCGAAAATTTTCGATTTTCTGATATTGATTTTTTTTGGTTCCTTAGATCCTAAAGTAGTCATTAGACGCAGGAAAAATTGTTTTCTCACATAATAAAATGTATGTCTGAAAGGGTTAAATTAGAGATGTATAATACCTAACATAGCAGTACTTAAAATACTTTATAGTTTATTATACCTGCGATTGATATTTAATTTTAATCACTATCGCAGGTATAAATTTTTAGGAATTACAAATCCCATATTTAAGTATGTTGTTGCTTCTCTGGTCCAGGTACTAAATTTGTACCTAGTGCTGTTACAAATTTTTTTTGTGAATGTGTTTATCCTCTTTTAATACTTTAATTCTTGAAGAGTGACAGCATTTGCATGACAAATCAAATCAGTCACTCGATCAAATTGTAGATACAAAATTGTTATTTCAAGGAAGCAAAAACAGGAGCCCTAGAATCTCACAATCTGTAAATTTAAATATTAAAATAATGAAACTATGAATTTTTAACCAAGACACCAATTCCGTAAAAGAACATTATTTTAAAAAACAAGCAAAAGACTCTTTTTCCTTACGCAGAAAACTTATAAAAATATATTCAATAAGAAAATTAGTACATTGAAAACAAATATTATTAAAATTATAGAATTTATATAATTTTTTATTTTTCCTATTGTTTTTTTCTGTGATAGGGGAGTTAGTTAAGAGCTTTTTATTCTATTAAAGCTTTTTATTTTATTAAATAAGAAAATTAGTACATTGAAAAAAATATATTATTAAAATTATAGAATTTATAGAATTTTTTATTTTTCCTATAGTTTTTTTTCTGTGATAGGGAAGTCAGTTAAGAGCTTTTTATTCTTAATCAAATGCGGCAATTTTTATTTTCACTGTAAATATAATATTTTAGGTTAGATAGATAGTCGATATTAGATTCATAGGTCGCAGGGGGCATAAGGCCCAACGTAAGAGAGGGTATGATGAGGGAGCAACGCACAGAGTCAGTACTCGAGGGATGGCCTTACCGAGAAGTTATTACATTGTATCGTATAATTGTTTTGTTTCATTAAATATTGTTTAAACTAAGTTGGATTTTTTATTATTGACTACACCTACGACCAGATCCAAGCCTAACCATTTTTTTTTAAATAATAGACAACACAAATATAAAAAATGACTTTCTTTATATAAATAATATATTAATTAAATAATACAATTTAAAAACTTTCTATAGAGCAAAAACATTTAAGACTGATTTTTAGAAAGTAAACTCGTGATTTTTGAAAACTGACAAGTTAAAATGTAATTTAGGCCTCACCGTAAAGATTCTTGAACGAATTCTTGACCCCTGCTTGGGAGATCGCCAAAATGAGATTTCCTGGACCATCAAACAGGTCCCAACTTTTGCACAGAGAGATTTAGGAGAAAGATTTATTTTAGAGACCTCAACTCGGTCCTTGACACGTGAAAAAGGTTCCCGTTTGGTCCTGCGGGACAGGTTTTCCATAATAGACCTGCCTCCAAAATTTTAAATCTGAAAGAAAAGACTTAGGCTTAGCTTAGCGCAATGTTCTTTTTTCTAGCTCTAGCTTGAGACGAATTTCCTCGAAGTTTATTGCCGACGAGTTGCCGACCTTTTTATGATAAATTAAGCCCAATCCTGTCGCCCACCCGAAAGTCGTACTGTTGTCAAAACAAGAAAAGGAGCCTTCTTCATTTTCTAGAAAAATCTCGAGTTTAAAATTTCATATCATTTTTTGGCATCTCTTGACTTCACATCCATTATTTGAATTTTCATAAAAAAATACAAAGTTTTCTTTTCTTGTTAATTAGCTTAATTTAAAAAGTTCAGTAAACAAACTTCTTATTTTTAATTTCATCAAATAAATTTATCTACATTAGAAATTACCTATATGTATTTGTTGCTTAATCCATTAGTTCCCAACGTTGCGTGAACGAAACATTTTTAATTTTTGATTTTCTAGAACTTTCATGTGATGAACTTAAAATTCTGCATAATAAATATGTGGCTAGAAAGTGGACTACTCCACAACTCGTGAGGAGCCTAAAAATTATCTTACACTCAATGGAAGCCGAGAAAACTAAAAAAAATTTTTTTAAAAATTTTATTGCAAAAATCGGTCAAGAAATGATCGCAGATTATCCCTGAATTTTTTTAGAATTTTTAGTCTACGGATTCTGGGTGCGGGCCTTAATGGGTTAATGATAAAGAGGAAACATAAACTAAATCAATTGAATTATCACTGAGAAAATAATCTAATCGATTCAATTGAGTTTCTTTTCAAAGCAGGTAAAAAACAGAGTCAATTTCAAATTTCAATAATTCAATTTTGTTCAAAATTCGGTTAATAAAATAATTTCTTTTTATTTTAAAATCTTGAAGAACATGTAGTAAACTCTGATGAAGCCACAATCAATTAAAATATACTGATAGAGATAAATTAATATATATGCTGAAGTTTTGAAAAATGATTTTAAAAATACAATAGGGCATATCGCTAATGTATAATTTCTATTTTATAAAAGTAGAAAAAGTTTAAAGATATCAATGGATTTCAATAATTCTCAAAATATACAATGAATGAATAATATGAATAATATATTCTTTTTAGTTACCAAACATAAAAATTAAACATTGTGATTATTCTTTATTCTAAAAATGCAATTTTTTTAGTCGCAGTGTAGGGTTAATTTTTAAATCAAATAAAAATCCAATACGACATACAATTACTGCGTAACGGGCATGAATTTTTTTAAATCCCCTCCGGATAATAATCGTCATGCACTGGATAATGTAAAGTGACACCAAGGTAGTCCGGTCATCGATCGAGATCGGTTCTTGATCCTTTCCGCAATCGATCTTCAGGAATGCGAAAAAGTCACTTCTTCGTTGAGATGAATTACGACAGAAAATCTCAAGCTGGAGCGGAAATGCGAAAAAATGAGGTTGGGAATATCAAAAATTGTTTGGAAAGAACGCGTGAAGTAATGACGATTTCATGAGAAAATCTCACGCGCATCTAGCAGAGAGCATGCTTTATCGCAATCCGTAACTTCCCACGATTTTACAACTAATTGAAGTGTAAATCGGATCGAGCGGCGGACTTTAATTATCTGCAATAAACACTCAATGATTTGGGATGCTTTCCCTTCTGCAGAGATTCAGCACGTCCAAAATGATATCTACGAAATTTACTTTAATCAAAGGAGTTCTTGATTAGATTAAGTTGGCACTTTCTACTAAAGAATTCGCATGTGACTGCAATCAACAAAATATTCACCGAATTGTGTCAAAAAAATTCTTGTGTCATTTTCATTAAAATTGAGTGAAAATAATATCTGGAATTTTATAAAATCATCAAAAATGTTCGAAGAATCACAGTAGAAAAGAATACTTAAAATTGTTACACCTTAAAATGGTTTCAGTATATAAATTTATTAAATTAAACTTAAATTGTTAAATTAAACTTAAACTCAGTAAAATTTGTTTTAATTTAAGATATATTGGTCTAAATGTAATACTACGTTACCCGAATTTCAGAATTGAGTCTTAAATTTAAGCAAATTTTACTTAAAATTAAATCAATTTTGCTCAAATCTAGAAAAATTCGAGGAGATATTCACTGCCCCCCTCTCTTCCACTCATTGGCAATCAGTGGAAATCAGAGGAATTCACGGCAGTCAATTGCCCAGTGTAGCCCCTCAGAAAAATTTTACTGAATTTAATCCAAACCGTTTTAAGATATAAAAATTTGAAGTATTCTTTTTTACTATGATCCTTGGCATTTCAGGAATATATTTAAATAATTTTTTTCTAAAGGTCGTTTGATTAAGAAATGGTTAATGTGCCTTTGGGTTATTTCTATAATTTCAATTGTATTTTTTTCAAATAAAATTTAATTCATAAAGTTTATGTAGTTTAAAGGTATGTAAACAACATTTTTTTCAATTTTTTTAGGACAAAAATTTTAAACTTTATTTTAAAATTATTCAAATAATAAAGCAGACAACTGTGTCATATAT
>JBAGKK010389437.1:0-38708 GCA_037177015.1 Euceroptres primus
AACAAAGATATCAAGTTGAAACTTAAGAGAATGATAGGAAATATGAATGGGCACATCTGTTATGTGTCATTTTTTCATGCCGAATATTTTTTATACTCCGTCGGTAATTCGTGACATCATGACGTATCACACGCCCTTAATTAGAATAAAAAAATAATTTCTACTGAAATCGTTAAATTTATACCTTTCTGTCTTCATGAACTTCTGTTTTAATCATTTTATACACCGCAGATCGCGTTTGAAGCATTATGCAATTATTATATTATAAATTATATATTTCGTAGAAAATGTTTATGTATGTAGTTGGCTTTATTTTTTTCATAACAATATCGACAATGATAGATATTTCATACTCAAAAGCGATAATGCAAGAATCTCAATGTTCCATTGTAGAAAACTAAGCTTATACGCGAAATTGACAACGAAAACACTCGTTGCTGAGGCAGGTGTGTTCACAATTTTTAAGAAGGAGGGGACATGCGGGTAATTATCGCATAGAAAACAAAACCTGAATGAAATGATTAACCCAATCTTCTAAGCAACATGTAGATAAAAAAATTCTTCAAACAATTTTTATTTTAATCAAATGCATCTTTTATTTAAAATAAACAAATTATATTTATTTATTTATGATATGAAACAAAGATATTATGTATAATATTTGAATTAAAAACGAAGTATGTATTTCGTTAATTTAAGGGGGCATTCTAGTGTGATGGGCACTTTTTCACATCATTCTTCGGAATTTTTTTTTAAATTGGAAAGCAATATGATTTTGAAATCTATTGCACAATATTGACACAGATTTGAACTATGATATAAATTTTTTTTAATAAAAATATTCGAAATGGCGGCACTACAGTCCGTTGAAGTTGAGGCCTCAAAAAAAGTCAGTTTTAAAAATCTCTTTGACTTTTTGCTTTCAGATTACCTGGAGAGCCGGAATCATGCTCACCGTCTGGGCATTTTTTTCTTGAGGCCTCATTTTTGAGCGAGTGCAGCGTCCACCATTTTGAATATTTTTATTTAAAAAATGTAGATCATAGTTCAAATATGTGTCAATACAGTGCAAAAGATTTCAAATTCATATTTCTTTTCAATTAAAAAAAAAAAAAATTCCGAAAAAATGATGTGAAAAAGTGTCCATTACACTAGAATACCCCCTTAAACTGAGGGGTTAAACACTATACTGAATTCAGGTGTATGTTCCTGAATTCTTTTAAATTCTTTGAATTCTTTTGAATTCATATTATATTCTTTGATTTCTTTGGAATTCTTCTGAATTCTTAAAATTCTTTTGAATTCACCTTGCATTCTTTGAATTTTTTTTAGTTCACCTTGTATTTTTTGAATTCTTTTGAATTTATCTTGTATCCTTTGAATTCTTTTGAATTACTTGAATTCTTTCGAATTCATGTTGTATTTTTTTTATATATTCACCTTATTGTATTCTTATTTTGAATTCTTATAAATTCATCTTTTATTCTTTGTATTCTTTGAACTCTTTTGAATTCACCTTGTATTCTTTGAATTCTTTAATTCTTTTGAATTCATCTAGTATTCCTTGAATTCTTCGAATTCTTGAATTCAAAAATGCTAGCAGTTAACTCCTCGATCTAAGCAAATTTAGCTTGATTTAAACACACTCTATTAAATTCAAGTATAAATTTTTTTAAATTAAATAAAATGCCTTTAAACGTGAATTAAAAAACCCTTTTTGCAAAAAAGCCCTTTTAATTCTGAGCATGCAAATCCATGGGTTTTCATCTAAATTATTAAATTAATTTATTAATTAAAATATTAATATTAAGATATTAATAAGATATACTATATTATGTTAATTATAATAATAATAATATAGTATAATTTATAATATTATATTAATATTATACATTAATATTATATAATATTATATTAATCAAGATATTAATTTACACTTACTGTATATGAATTAGATATTAAATATAAATTTGACTTGAATGAACAATGTTTTATGTCTACAGATTTCAAATTTTAAATTTAAATGACTTGACTAACGTAGTCCATCTATTCGATGAGACTATATCCGCTTTTGATCTTACAGTTTTGTGTGTTTCTGTGTTTCCGGTTTGTCGCTCCGCACCCCTCTTTTTAGCTAAAATGGCTCCGAAACCGAAACCTACGGAAAAAGCAGGTGATTATTTTCCATATTTACGTATTAAATCCGGTCTCCGTCAAGTGAATTTGGAGTATATAAATTTTATATTTAATTAGACGTCAATTTTTAATATCAAAAAGTCAGTGGAACAAAATAAACAGAACATTGTATTCAGCCATGTGGTCAACCTCCCGCTTTCTGAACGATATATTTTTTGTGGTTTTTAGATTAAATTTTTGTTCTTTAGCGTTTATTGTTAACACTACCTTTCATAGTTTTAAGCTCTTGCTAATTTTTAACAATTGAAGTTGTGTTTGACAAGGTCTTTAACAATATGCCTTCGCAACTTGGTGTCCTAACCTCAAATTTCGTTTGGTCGATCACATTGACGTTTTCAATTCTCATGTCAAAATATATTTTGCATTTTTCAAGTGCTTCTGCATTATTTTATACTGTAAAAGCTTAATATTAAAGGAATTAACAATATGCACTTTCCAAGTGTAAAAAGTTTACTTAAGTTTATTTATTCCTAAAGTTTGAAATGTTTTCAATTATTTTGAAGGTTCTTAATGTCTTGAAGTCGAAAAAATTCTTTTAAATCATTTTCGTAATTCGGAATGAATTTTTGTAATTAAATTGAATTATTTCTACTTCATTTGCATTTTAAAAAATCAACTGAAATCATTAATGATGAGTAATGTGTGGGAATCTCTTTGAGATATCATGAAAAAATATTTAAAAAACACATCACTGAGTTCAAAAGTATAATAAATAAAATGAAACCAAAAGATTACATTTTTTCTAACTGGATTTTGTTTTTAATTTTTGCTTATAGGCGGCAAGTCTGGGGACAAAAAGCCCGCAGAGAAAAAGGCGGAGAAGAAACCTGCAACTGCAGCTTCTACTTCGACTTCAAAAGTAACGAAACCAGCGGCGAAGCCCGCCGCTGCAAAAAAACCTGCGGCAGCGAAACCCGCAGCCCCAAAAACTGCCCCAGCAAAGAAACCAGCAACAGCGAAACCCGCAGTTGCAAAAAAACCTGCAGCAGCGAAGCCTGCGAAAAAGACACCGAAGGGTGGAAAAGCACAAGCTGTGCAGAAAGCTCTCAAAGCACAGAAGAAGGTCAACATTCAAATCTTTTTAAATAAAATAATAGCAATAGGAAATTTTCTAGAGTTTAGAAAGTATTTTTCATGATGAGTAATGTGTGGGAATCTCTTTGAGACTTGGTGAAAACATTTTAAAAACACAAAACTGAATTTAATAAACAAATATGAAATTTATTTTTGTTCTGAGGGAGAGAAATCATTTTAAAAATTTCTGTTACAGATTCTAAAAGGCGTCCATGGATCGCGGGTTCGAAAAATTAGGACGTCGGTCCACTTTCATCGACCGAAGACATTTAGACCACCAAGGAACCCCAAGTACCCCAGGAAAAGTGTCCCCAATAGGAATCGGTACGTGAAATTAAAAGAAATAAAATAATTCTATTTTTTGCCTTTCCTATCGTTTACTCAGAACTATTTTTATTCACTTATGTTTCATGAAATGGAAAAAGTTTTTATATGAAAAAAATTATAATCCTACAGTTGTGTTTTATAATGGTATTGTTTTTACTTTTATTTTAGTATGGACGCATTCAATATCATCAAGTATCCGCTAACAACTGAGGCGGCTATGAAAAAAATTGAGGATAACAATACTTTGGTCTTCATTGTTCACACACGTGCGAACAAATATCACATTAAGGCTTCAGTCAAAAAGCTATATGATATCGATGTGGCTAAAGTAAACACTCTAATCAGGCCTGACGGTAAAAAGAAAGCCTACGTTCGTCTTGCAAGGGACTACGACGCCCTTGATGTCGCGAATAAAATTGGTATCATATAAGTATTTGTAACATGCTTGTACAAAGAAAGAAAAAATATCCGATAATAAACTTCTTCACGGGATTAAAATCTGTCTTATTTCTTTTTGTAAGTATCCATCTAATTAATTTAATGTTTATATCATTATTTAGGTTTCAAACTTTCTTAGTTTTATTAAATTTTGTTTAAAATTATAGTTTCTACATTTGAAATGGTTTGCTAGAAAGTTTAAGGGCTTCGAGTTGAGTCTGATGTTTCGCACACCCTGAGAAATTAAGAAATTCAATTTTTTGTAGGGAAAATTTATGAAACATTTTATTCTATGTAGATATTTTACAAAATTTTTATTTACGAAAAATAATATATACAACTATATACAATCAATTGAATCTTCTTAATTACAATACTTTGAAGACAATTGACAATATTTTCAAGATATTGTCACAATAGATTTTTATATACATGTTTTAAAATAGCAAACAGTGTTGAATCCGAGGGGTTAACAACCGTGGAATTAGTTGTGCAAGTGGTCGGTATTACTATGGAATTCCTGGAACTAATAGGGAATTACTGGATTTATGGGAATTATGAAGGAACTCCTGAAATTAGCAAGGAATTTCTGGAATTAATTGGAAATTACTGAAATTCTGATTTCGTTCATGCTTGACGTTAATTTGGAATTTATGCAAGTGCATGTGGAATTACTGGAATTCATGGAAGAAATTCCGAAATTCATTGGAATTACTGGGAGTACTTGGAATTTGGAATTGATAGAAATTAGTGAAATTGATTGGAATTAATTCCGGAATGGGAATTGGTTGTACACAAAAATTTAAGTTGTTAACCCATCGGTTGAATTATATACAATTATTAAAAAGAAAATAAAAATGAAATATTTTCCTATTGAACTATGAAATTATTTGAATTTTCTAAAACTTGAAAAATTAAGCACACTTAAAATTTAATTTATATAAATACTAACAATCAGAGAGCATATTTACAATCCCAGTCGTCCACGGCTTCTGTTTGAAGCAGGAGTTCCAGGTTCCCATCTGCCAGGAGTTAAGATCTCTTGTCTGAAAAAGAGAAACAAAATTAATTAGTAAATTTCAAATAAACCATTTATTTTTTAAAATTTCAAACAAATAAACTTTTCCTTCCTCAACCTACTTTCTAATGGAGGCTTGCTCTTTCTCCAATTCTCTCTGGGCCCTTGCTCTCATTTCTTCCACCGCTTGTTTCATTTGTCCCTCCATCTCATTAAAATGCTCCGCTCGACGTTTCTTTACCGCGTTACTCCTTCCTGTTTCCTTGACGCTGAAAAACATAGGGCCAAGTTCTGCCAACCAGTGTCCATCAACAGCAGTAACACACTGCATGTATTCCTTGGCAGTCATCACCAGCTCATGATAA
Organism: Euceroptres primus; assembly: GCA_037177015.1. Taxonomy (NCBI): domain Eukaryota; kingdom Metazoa; phylum Arthropoda; class Insecta; order Hymenoptera; family Figitidae; genus Euceroptres; species Euceroptres primus. The sequence continues at coordinate 5,419 of JBAGKK010389437.1, forward strand.
ACAACGTAATCTGGAGTGAAACCCATTCCAAACAAGGCAGAAGTTGGATGCAAGTGACATGGCATTCCTGTACGACAATTCACGTATTCCCCGATGCCTTTTAAACGAGCTGCCTGATGAAAATAGGCCGAGCAAATACATTTTCGCACCATGTCCCATTCAGTTCCGCAGCTGACGACTTCCATCTTTTGCTGCTTGAGGATCTCCTCCAACTGTTGGCGAACTTCTCGCACTTTGCGCATCGCCTTGGCATGAATAAAATGCTCGTTGCACCACATACTCGAATAATTATTTTGCTTCCACTGCTTGTAGACGTTTAGAAATGTCAGATGGTCTGACTCTGGAACCTGGAACTTTTCTCGAGCCGAGTCTGAATCCTCTTCTCGACCTTTGGGACGGTAGAAAATGGAAGGTACTGACAGCATGGATACTGGAAAAATAAAAATATGTTAAAATTACAAGTCAAATTTTACTTAAAGTTGGAATAAAATTCGCAGTCGTACCTATAATCAGAATCTCGTCTGTGCATCCAAGTTGAGACGCTACAATAAGCATCTGACATTGCGGAGGATCCAAAGGAAATTCAGCCATCTGACGACCCAAGGACGTGAGTTGTCCCGTGTTGTCTAGTGCTCCCAAAATCCAAAGCTGATAAAGAGAATTCAAAATATTATCTTGCGGCGGTGGGTCCATGAAGTGAAAGGCCAACAAATCCTGAACTCCCAAGGACTTGAGGAGAAGAACTGTATTTGCAAGATTAGTTCTCTGTATTTCTGGAACTCCGGTGAGCAGCAGCTCGTCTAAATATTGTCTTCTGGTGTATAATCGGAAGCAATTTCCAGGACCAGTTCTGCCTGCTCTTCCAGCTCTTTGATCCGCATTAGCTCTGGAAACCGGGTAAACCTGCAACGCATCCATTCCGATCCGTGGATTGTACACTTTTAATTTGCAATATCCAGAGTCTATTACAAACACAATTCCATCCACTGTAAGTGATGTTTCAGCGATATTTGTCGCCACCACGCATTTTCGAATCCCATCCTCCGAAGACTGAAAGATCTTTGCTTGAAGATCTGAAGGCAACTGAGAGTAAATAGGAAGAATTGACAAAGCTGGAGCTGTTTCAATTTCTGTCAATCGATCCTTGAGTGTTTCGCAGGTGACCTCAATGTCCTCTTGTCCGGGCATGAAGACTAAAATATCACCTGTTGGAGGCTGTAGGTGAATGTGGAGAACCTGCTTTACAGCAGCGTCGACGTAGTCATCCACAGGATTTTTAGAATAGCAAATGTCAACGGGGAAAGTTCTTCCAGGAATGTGGAATGTTGCTGCGTCCCCGAAAAAGGCGGCAAACTTGCTGGAGTCCATCGTAGCAGATGTGACGATCAATTTTAGATCATACCGGCGGGTGATGATTTCTCGCAAAAGACCAAAGAGTACATCTGTTGAGAGCGACCTTTCGTGAGCTTCATCCATAATGATGACACTGTAGCGGTCAAGATCACCTTCTCGAAGACTTTCTCTTAGGAGAATACCATCTGTCATGTACTTTATGACTGTGTCTTTCGAAGTGCAGTCCTCGAAACGAATGGCGTAGCCCACTTTATCGCCAAGGGATGTTCCCATTTCGTCGGAAACTCGCTTCGCAACTGACATCGCAGCGACACGTCTTGGTTGAGTGCAACCAATGATACCGTTTCGACTGAAGCCTTCTTCATGGAGATATTGAGTCAGCTGCGTGGTCTTTCCGCTACCAGTCTCACCAACAATGATTACAATACTATTTTCGCGGATGACGGTCAAAAGTTCCTGCCGGACTGCGAAAACAGGGAGAGTCCTTCTTTGATTTTGGATAATCTGATATTTCGAATCCCCGCCAGAATCTTCACTGATGTGTCGGGCGTATTTATGACCAGATTTGTAATCAGCCTCTGGCTGTTGTTCATTCATCTCCTCCTTTCTCTTGTCTTTCACTCCCATGATGTTTCCAATTTGGGTGCCTCCCAATTCCCAATGTTTCTTCTGAGCCTTCCGTCGCTCTTTTTGTTCGCGATAGACACGAACCAGAGGAGATCCCTTTCTGGCGGCGAGAGCCATTTCAGAAGTTGGATCTCGAACGGGAACAACAGGTTCCGGTTGTTTTGTGAAGACAATCCGACCATCCAAAAACGGAGGTACTACGTTGTGCACAAGGAGATGAACTCTCGCTTCTGCCTCGTCGTCGGGTTCGTCATCTTGATCGAGAGAACTAACAACTCCTGAAGTGAGCATTCTGTTTCGCTCCCATAACTCGTTGTCTTTGTTTATTTGTCGCTGCTGAGCTGAAACGCGCTTTTTCCGCCGGGCTTCTTGTTCCATTTCTTTCTTTTGGGTATATTCCTCGGAGACATCGCCAAAGTGTCGGGCTTCACCATCATCAAGGGAGTACCATTCACGATCAAGCCTAAACAAAATTAAAAACGTTAATCTTGAAAATAGACTACAATTAATTAAAAGAATAATTTATAAAATAAATTATACTGGATTATTTTTACTGTATACTGTATAATTTAACTTTTATACTGTATAATTTATAAAATAAATTATACTTTTAGAATTATACGAGGGGTTAACAACTTCAAATTTTTGTGTACAACCAATTCAAATTTCGGAATTAATTCCACAAATTCCTATCAATTCCGAATTCCAATTAACTCCAAGTATTTCCAGTAATCCCAATGAATTCCGGAAGTACTTCCATGACTTCCAGTAATTCCACAAGCATTTCCATAAATTCCGAATTAATACCAAGCATGAACGAAATTGAAATTCCAGTAATTCCTAATTAATTTCATATAATTCCAGGAATTCCTTAACAGGATTGCCACAGATCAGAGAATTCTGGAAAGTCAAGGAATTTAAAAATGGCCAGGGAAAGTCAGGGAAACTCAAGGAAAACCTTCCAAGAGTCAAGGAATTTTTTTTATTCAACAAACTATAATTATATCTCAATAGTTATAATTATAATTTAACAATTATAATTATACCTCAATAACTATAGTTATAATTATATAATTATAATTATATAATTATAATTATATATATATAATATATAATTATAATTATATAATTATAATATTAGCAGGGTTCACAGTCAGTCCCCGGTTTTCCCTATTTTCCCCCTTTCCTCTATTATTCTTCAAATCTCCTAAAATCACATTTTTTAGAGTTTCATTCCTTTCCCCCCTATTTTCCCTTTATATATTCAAAGTTCCGAATAATTTTCCAAGAATTATGAGAAATAGATACTTGTGCCATTCAAAAACTGTTTTAATGTTTTCATCAACATCCTATAATTTCCAAATTTTCAAAATCTACAAGTCTTCTAAAATCTCTTAAAATCCTCCAGAATCTTTAAAATTGATTTAAAATCATTAAAAAATCTCCAAAATATTTTACCCTGCTTTAGAATGTTCTGGGTTCTCCTACAATAATCTTATAAAATAATATCTCAAAATTCTTTAAAATTCGACAACATTTACTAGACTCTTCCAAAATCTTCTAAAATACTCTAAATACTTCCGTAATCTTCTAGAAGTTTCTACAGAATCTTTTAGAATCCTCCAAAGTTTATAAAACATTACCGAAATTCTCTCAATTTCTTTAGAATCTTCAAAACTTATCTGAAATCTGTAAAAATTCTCCAAAATATTCTAGACTGTTTTAAAATCTACAATCATTTAGATTTTTACACAATCTTTTAGAATATTCTGGATTCTCCTATTCGACTGTCTTGAAGAAAACTATCTTAACAAAGATTTCCGAAAACAGAGTGTAACAACTAAATTCTACTTAGCTAGAGTGTGGTATCTCTGTGTATTAGTAAATGGAGATACGACACTCTAGCGAAGTAGAATATACTTGATACACTCTGTAGTCGGGAATCTTTGTTAAGACAATTTTTTTCGGGACAGTCGCTATAATAATCTTATACAATCTTAGAAAATTCTTAAAAATTCTTTAATATTCTACAAAATATACTAGAATGAACCAGAATCTTCTAAAATCGCCTAAAATCTTCTGAACTCTTCCATGATCTAAAATCTTGTAGAATCCTCAAGAATATTCTGAAATGTACCTGAAGTTTTGAACGTTCAAATGAACGAACTTTTTTTCTGAACTCAAATTTATCTTTAAATATCTTTCAATCTACGAAATAAAGAAAAATATAATACATGAGCTTCTTTATCATTGCATTAGTTTCTATATTAGTAAACCAATATTTTAGAACAAATTTTAGTTTCAAATGAAATCAAATAAAAAATAAAAATTTCGTTCATTTGAACATTGAGAACTTCAAACACATTATTCTGAACTGCATTAGAATTTCTAGAATTTTGTAGAATCCTTTACAACCCTCTCATGTATACAAAAGACTAATAATCTTAAAGAATCTTCTAGATTGTATTCAGAATCTTCCTAAAATTCTATAGACTTTTTGAGTCATCAAAAAAAAAGTCTGGAAGAGATTAGAAGATTTTAGAACTTTATAGAAGATTTTGGAAGAATCAGGAAGTCTGTGGGAGATTTTAAAACACTCAAAAATGTAGATTGTAGAGAATTTTTTGAGAATTCAAAAGATTTAATGAATCTTCAAGTTTATGGAAAATTAAAAATATTCTAGAAGATTTTAAAAGTTTGTTGAAAAGTCTAGAAGTCATGGAGGATTTTAGAAAATTCTAGAGCAATCCAAAGATTCTGAAAGTTTCGAAATTTGAGTGTTTTATTAGATTTAAGACGGGAATCTAATTCTTCAATATTTTACTACATATATTAGAATCCTTCAGGAATCTTCTAAAATACTTATTTATAATTACATTAGTTTTTACATTAGTAAATCAATATTTTGGAATAAATTTGAGTTTAAAATGAAATCAAATAAAAATTTTGTTCATTTGTACGTTGAAAACTTCACACACATTATTCTGAACTGCATTAGATTTTCTAGAATTCTGGAAGAACCTTTAGAACCCTCTCAGGTCTACAATCTTACAGAATTTTTTAGACTGTTTTCAGAATCTTCCTAAAATTTTGTAGACTTTTTGAGTCTTCGAAAAAAAAAGAGACTAGATTTTAGAACTTTATGGAAGATTTTGGAAGAATTAGGAAGTCTCTGAGAGATTCTAAATTCTAAAACACTAAAAAATCTAGATTGCAGAGAATTTTTTGAGATTTCAAAAGATTTAATGAATCTACAAGTTTATGGAAAATTAAAAATATTCTAGAAGATTTTAAAAGTTTGTTGAAAAGTCTAGAAGTCATTGAGGATTTTAGAAAATTCTAGAGCATTCCAAAGATTCTGAAAGTTTAGAAATTTGAGTGTTTTATTAGATTTTAGACAGGAATCCAAGATTTTTGAGGATAAGATTCTGGAGAATTACAGCTTCCTTCGTATTTTTAAAAGAAACAAACTTCACCCTTTTTTTATAATCCCCTTTTTTAAAAAAGAAACACTCTATTTTCCCTAAAATTGAACCACTGAACCTCTGTGATCCCTGTTTTATATAATTATAACTGTAGATAATGGTCAGGAAAATGAAAAGTTGGTCAGAAAAAGTCAGGGAATTTAGAAATTGAGATTTTGTAGCAACCCTGCTTGATAATTTCAGGAATTCCTTCATAATACGCATAAATCTAGTAATTCCAGATTAGTGCCGAGAATACAAAGAATTCCAATATTTCCAATGATTCCATTTTTAATTCCACAGTATTTCCGAACACTTGTACAACTAATTCCACAGTTGTCAACCCCTCGTAATTATACCTTTTCTGTTCCTCTTCCCAGAGTTCCTTTTCTTCGCCATCGACCTTTGGCGTTGCACCAGAAGGTTTCTTGTCTCTATTCCAAGGATTGAATTTATAAGACGGAGTAAATTCACTTCTGATACTGCTTGATTCTCTGCCTCTGGATCCATAAAGTTGAGGAGTCGGATGATCCCAACTGGAACGTCGAGGTTCCTCGTCCTCATCATCGTCGTCCCAATTACTTCTGGACGTCGGATCCTACAAATCAAACGCTGCATATTAGAATATTGCGACAAATTATTTCCATAGCTTTTAAAAAATTCATTAAAAGCTCCGAAATACTAAGGAAATATGCTGGATAATCTTACCCTTGTTCTAAACTTTGGAGTTTGTGGTTCATCCCTAAATCGAGGAGTTTGTCTGGAACTGTCTCTGCTACTGCTGCTTCTGCTGCTGTGATTTCGTTTTCGCTCCCTATCTCTATCCCTGCTGTCGCTTCGTTTTTTGCCCTTATCTCTTTCCCTGTTACCTTCGGCCGCAGTCAACCTCTGTCGCTTCAACCTGGATTCCAATCTCTCCCGAGCTTCTCTGTTTACTCCTGCCGTGTAGGTTGGAGTTTCCTCTTGAGGAGCACGGTAATTCTTCTCTTTGTCTTTCCGAATTTTTTGAGCTAATTTGTCGAGACCCAAAGCCGATCCCTGAGGTTTCTTAAACGTATGATCTGACACCTTCTTTCTGATAATCAGTCCACCAGGTTCATTTTGCGAGCCTTCTAACCTGTACACGTCCTCTTCTGTTTCTGACATGATTTCATGTGCAGTTTTTTCACTGTACGTCAAGCTGATGTTTTCAATTCACTAAGGAAAATTAACTTGTTTTCCTTTTTCTTGAAACCACAAAAGATGTAAAGAACAAACGTCGTAATCATATAACCTAAACGTTGTAGGAATCCATGCTTGTTGTGATTTGTGATCCCAAATCCGGGGTAGTTGACTTCCGTTGTATCGTTGCTACCATTCGTTGAGATCTGGATCCATCCGTCAGCTGAACTTGATTGGTTGAATCCAAAACCGCTGAATTGGGTCGGACTTTAAAAATAACTTCACTCGAGCTAAAGTTTTTCACAAAAATTTGTTTATTAAATATTTAGTACAAGATTCACTTTGTTTTTAACACACAATAGTGGCGTTATAAAGCCAGTTACACTTTTATAATTTGCCGAAGCACATTCACCTCTCGGTAGTTAGAGACACAATTTTTATTTTAAGTAGACTTGTACAATTTTTTGGATAAGGATAGGTACAAAATCCGTAGCGGAATTCTGTCAATTTTCGCTGTGCAGCAGCTTTTATGGACCTAAGTCCCACCCTAAAGTAGGCGGACCCACCCTCACTCTTCAGTTCCGGCCAATCAAATCGCTGACTCCACCCAAATGCGTAGATACAAAATCTAATGCGCATTTACAAATCTTGCTGCGTAGTTTATAATTTATCGCCTAATTTATAATTCAATACGTAATTTATAATCTGATGCTTAATTAGGCTTCCTACAATATTTTTATCAGGATAAAGTGACAGGGGTTCTGTACCTATCTTTATCCAAAAAATTGTACAAGTCTACTTAAATAAAAATAAAAATTGTGACTCTAACTACCAAGAGGTGAATGTGCTTCGGCAAATTATAAAAGTGTAACTGGCTTTATAACGCCACTATCTATCAGGATAAAGAGAGAGATTTGCATGTTATGCTAATTTAATACAAGTAAAACTACCCATTCTACCTTCTTGCAATTGTTTAATAGTTCTGATTATTTTATATTTTAAATTGAATTCTAAGCTTTTTGCCGCGCTCACCAGAGATCCTCATTATCGCTTTTATTTGTAAGCGCATCGGTCATCACCACAATGCTTCTTCTTCTTCTTCTTCTTCTTTATATTTTCGTTGGCGATGCTGATTTCAGCTGATTCGTACTACGCAAGCGCTGAATATTAAAAGAACAATGCGGTCTTTTTTTAATTAAATCGAGCACAAATTTACTGTAAATATTTTTTAAAAACACACAAAAAAGTTCACAAAGTAAAATTCTTCTTGCTTCACTTGGGTACATCGAAGAATTGATTTAGAAGATTTAGAAGTTGGAGACAACCTCTAAATAAAAGTCATCAGCTCATCAGTCATTGTCAGTCATCAAATGTTACTCGTTAGATTGTTACAAGGTACAAATTTTTCATTAACATCTTTGTAAATAATGAATTATAATGAGGTAGATTTTTTAGAACTCAGCTTACGTAAATGTCATTTATAAATTCTCGTTGCACAAAAAAAATTTTAAGCGTCAAGTTTGTCTCGCAACAGTAAATAAGTGTAAAGTGAAGATTTAAAGAGAGTTATCAAAAAACTGTTTATTTTCATTATTTTGATTTCATATTTTCCACATTTTATTTCACTGCATATTTAATTCCAACAGTTTCGCGAAAATGCTGGATTTTTTAAGTCCATTTGTTTACTGGGCTCAAACAGAAGATCATATTTCGTTGAAAGTCGACTTAAATAATGCGAAGGTAAGATATATAAATTGATTTTTTCTGGATTAGCCAAAAAATGCTATAAATTAAAATTTTTTTCAGAATGTTCATGTTGATATTGAGAATAAAAAACTGAAATTTTCTGCTCATGGACAAGGAGCGAGGGGTCCCAATAACTACGGCTTTAGTCTAGATTTTCATTCGGCCATCAATCCTGAGGTATTTGTATATGAATAGAAACATGCTACAACAAATAAGTATTTTTAAATTAATATTTTTTTCAACACTAAATTTTTTTAAGGGTATGTGATACATAATGATGCCACGAATTACCAACCGATTTTTTCTTTATATTCAGCAGGTTTATTAAGAGGAAAATGCAAATATAATTCTGAAATTTAAGGAAGTAATAAGGAATATATCAAGACAACGAAGTCTGGTGTATTTCAAATTTTATTTTGAATAAAATTATTTTTCAAATTTTTTTTCTTTCAAAATGAAAACTGAAATGCACCAGATATCGATGCCTAAATATATTCTTTATTATTTCCCAAAATTTCATCATCATATTTGCATTTCTCTCTTAATAAACCCGTTGAATGTAAATAAAAAATCAGTCGGTAATTCGTGACGTCATTATGTATCACATATTCTTAAGAATGATTTCGTTTTCAGGAAAGCAACTACAAAGTAATTGACCGCCAAGTAGATTTTCTCCTAATAAAAGAAAGCACTGGGTGGTGGCCACGATTAACTGGCCAACCTCAGAAACCTTCCTGGCTGAAAATAGACTTTGATAAATGGAAAAGTGAAGATTTTGACGATAATGAAGAAGAAAAACGTGATATTCGCCAAGATTATCCCGATATGTATGAAAAGCTACATAAAGAAGAGTTTGGCTACAGAAGAGGTAACATTTTACATTCCTAAAGAGGGTATCATCATTACAGTGACAGGGATCACAGTCAGTCCTTAATTCCAGTTTTTCCCTTATTTTCCCCCTTTCCTCCTATTTTTCTCAAGATCCTCAAAAGTCCCTATTTTTCAGAATTTCTCCCCTTTTTCTCCTTTTTTTATTCAAAGTTCCGATTAATTTTCCAAGAATTATAATAAATAAAAACTTGTCATATAAAGACGCGTGCCATAATATTAATATCTTAGAGATTCAGTCTTCTAGAAACTTTAAAACCTTTCCCAAATTTTTAAAAATTTTCTAGGCTGCCTCTAAATCTTCCGAACTTTTTCCAAAAACTTTTTAAAATTTTCTAGATTTTTGGAAACTTTAAAATAAGAATCTGGAAGAGACTAGAGGATGGGTCATTCCAGAATAGATCACCGAATCATTGTTGCGACCTATTTTTAAAAAAATTTGATAATGAGCTACAATGTTTCTGGATGTTCCTAGAATTAAATTTTTAATCATTTATATGAGCTGATATTATGATGCGTTCACAAAAATCGTTTTTAAATGTTGAGATGTGCGAAAATGGTGCATGCACCATATTACAAAATGCTTTTATTTTTAATCGTACAAAAATTGTAGGATCATTTAAGAATGGTATTTTCGTGTAATACCATTATATTTTGTTTACAATGTTGCTTTTAATATTAAAAAAGGATAGATATAGTTAACTAACTTTAGATCTCACCCATATTATTCCGTTCAAAATAATAAATTTTCTTTTTAACAAAAGCTAAACCCCTAATATTAATAGTTAAATCAAAAACTTTTAAATTTAACGCACCTTTAAGCATAAATCTGGTTCTTCAAACTTGGAACTTTACTCAAATACGGCGTTTTCTTCTTCGTATATCTCCTAAGATGAAAAAGAATAAAATATAAAATTTACAGGACACGTTTATATTATCAATCTCTACGCGCCCGATATGCAAATTCGATAGGACCTCGCTTAGTTATTAATTTATATAACTTTAAAAATCATGCAAGGTTAACCCCATTTTAACTCATACGAAACAAAAAGACAATACGACTGAAGTTTGCCTTCAAAATTTTATTATTCTATTTATTTTATTCAAAAATATTATAATATAGGAAAGTTCTTTATGAATAATAATGGCACGATATTTTTAGAGTCTTGAATCAAAAATATAATTCTATATATTTAAATTTTAATAGTAATTATTATTTTTTATAACTCTTAAGAAAAATAAAAAGAACTTAATTCATAAAGAATTTTTCAATATTATAATATTTTTGAATAAAATAAATGGAAGAATAAAATTTTGTAGGCAAACTTCAGTCTTGGCTTTTCGTTTCGTAAGAGTTAAAATGAGGTTAACCTTGCATGATTTTTAAAGTTATGCATATGACTATATTCTCAGATGAATTTCCAACATTAAAAAAAATCAAAACTTCTAGCTTCAAAAATGAGTATGTGAGATACTTTCAAAGTTCGAAGTCTGCGAAACAGCATCTTGAGAAAACCGCGGTTGAAGATTTCATTGAAAAAAAATTAAATTCCAGTTGAAAGTTAAAGAGATGTTTCAAAAAGCTCAGTAACAACATAAGGATTAATATCAGGCAGTAGTTATATATTATAACTTTTAAAATAATGATCAAATATCGGGTTTTGTTATAATCGACAAAGTGGTCTGTTTTGAAACATCACTTATTTTGTGGAGTTCTAGGTTGAAGTTATAGAGTGAAGTTCGGAATCGTATTCTTAATACGAACAAATAAAACCAAAAAATAACGTTGAACGTTAAATAATAAAAAAATTATCGCACATACTTCTTAACAAAAATTTCAATCTAACCTGCAACTTTCATAAAGTACATTTCTCTAATTTTTCTATCATTTTCCCCAAAAAAAGTGCATTTCAAAATGGTCCACGTCTTAACAATTTTATAAATTTTATTATGAAAAATTGTAAAAAATTGATAGGTGAAAAAACTGACCCAACCTATCTTTCGTAAAGTACAAGTTTTGTTAAATTTCTTTCACTTCCCTTCACTTCTGAGACCTATTCCTAGTGCCAATTGATTAAGCAAAAGTTAAAGTATCATCCTACATTGTAAACCAAAAATCGTCAATTTCTGCCCTCAATTACAAAAACGCAAATATCTCGGAAACTGGAATCGATAAAGTGGGCTGCTTCAATATGGACGTACAAAAATTAATAACTAAGCAAGGTCCCATCGAATTTGCATATCGAATGCGTAGAGACTGATAATATAAACATGTCCTGTTAGTTTTATATTCTATTCTTTTTCATGTTAGGAGATATACAAAGAAGAAAAGGCGGATTTGAGTAAAGTTCCAAGTTTGAAGAGCTAGATTTATGCTTAATTAAATGTGCGTTGAAATTAAAAGTTTTTAATTTAACTATTAATATTAGGGGTTTAACTTTTGTTAAAGAGAAAATTTACTATTTTGAACGCAATAATACGAGTGAGAACTAAAGTTAAATGTACGGAAGTTTAAGGTTTTGTTACCCATATTTCGTAACATTTTTTCATATTAAAAACAATATTGAAATCAAAATATAATGGTATTGCATGAAGATACCATTCATAAATGATACTCTCATTTTTGTCTGATTAAATTATTTGAAATAGTTAGCTAAAATGAAAGCATTTTATAATATGGTGCTTGCGTCATTTTTTCACATCTCAACATTTAAAAACGATTTTTGTTAATGCAACAAAATATCAGCTGATATAAATGGTGAAATTTAATTCTAGGAACATCCAGAAATATTATAGCTCATTATCAAATTTTTTTTTAAATAGGTCGCAACAAGGATTCGGCGATCTATTCTGGAATGACCCAGATATTAGAAGTTTATGGTAGAATTTTAAAGATTTTTAAGGATTATAAAAGATTCTGAAACAGTCGAGAATATTTTAAAAATTATAATAGGCTTTAGGGTGTTTTTGTATATTTTAGAACTTTGAAAAAGTCTGGACATCTCTGTAAGAGTTTCAAAAAAATGCTGGGAAATTTTATAAGGTTCTAGACAATGCTGAAGGGTTTCAGAAGATTTTGGAAGAATCAGGAAATCTTTGGAAGATTCTAAATCATTATAAAAAAAGCTTAAAGATTCTAGAGGATTTTGAAAGGTCTTAGGAGAATATTATAGAGCCTCTGATAATATTTTTATGATTTCATTGTTGGTTTAATTGCAATCAATATAATAATATTTTGTGAATGAAATGTGAGTTTTCTTATAAAAATGTTGTATTTATTAACTTTTATTGGCTCCCTTGATATTAAAAAACAAATTTCCTCCTTTCCTCCCTTTAAAAAAAAAAATAAATAAATCCTCTATTTTCCCTAAAATAAAACTTTTTAAACGCTGTGATCGCTGCAATGAGTTGATTCTATTTCTAAACACAAGTACCTTTTCTTTACAGAAGAGTACAAGAAAGTTTATCTCGTGTTTTACAATCTGTGTCAATTCATTGGATTCTTCTATATTCTCACTGTGATGGGAGTAAAATATTCACGCGATGGAGCAGGTTTGTAATTTAAAGAATAATAACACTTTCTTTGTTTAATTATTTGAGAAGAAATTAATAGATATGTTCTGAAAAATTATAGATTCGATGAAAGATACGTATCAAGTAGTGGGAAGTGCGATGAAGTTTATTCAACTTTTGCAATTTTTGGAAGTGATGCACCCCATGTTTGGATACGTGAAAGGAAGTGCGTTCATACCTTTCCTGCAAATTTCAGGTCGATCATTTATTCTCTTTTGTATGATAGAGGCAGAGCCAAGAATGCAAACAAAGCCTGTCATTTTTTATGTTTTCTTAGTGTGGTCGTTGATTGAGATTGTTAGGTATCCTTACTACTTAACACAGTTATTAGATATAGAAATTCCAATTTTAACATGGCTGAGGTACACGATGTGGATACCTCTTTATCCATTAGGCTTTCTCTGCGAAGGCATTATAGTCCTCAGAAATATTCCCTATTTTGAGGAAACCCTCAAATTTACCGTCACTTTACCGAATTCCTGGAATTTCGCGTTGCATTTTCCTACTGTTTTGAGACTTTATCTACTTACTCTGTGCTTACCAGGTATGTACACAATGATGAAACATATGAGAAGCACTAGGTTGAGAAAACTCGGTACGTCAAAACAGAAGGTCAAATGAATTTTAATTTAGACAAAAATATTTTAAAAGAATTTTTCATTCGTGAATGTTGAATGGCAAACAATAATTTTTAAACCTATTCTTAATTTTTTTGGTGTATTGCTTAGAAATCATTTAGATTATTTCATTTTTTTGCGTGGGCCCTGTAATTATATTAGTATTATTTAATAATTAATCCACCGTAAAAAAATTCGAAATGATTTCATAAGCTTAGAGATAGCTAGAAAAACCATTGTTTAGCATTAAGTGAGTGCAAATTTAGTATTATTTACAAAAAAGTAGATTTTTATCTAGAAAAAATTATTTAAACGTTTTTTTTTTATAAATATTGACAATCGTCGAAACGTATTTAATTTGTTTACAAAAAATTATTGATATTACATGTCAGTATCCTTTTTTTTGCTAGTTAATTTTTATGTTTAAAGAAAAAGTCTAATTGATAGTTTTATCGCTGCCTGATAATAGTTATCACGTGTTTCTTGTCCTCAAACGAGATACAAAAGCAAGATAACAAATTATTATTATGAACATCTGACTGTACATATTTAATGGATTTATGAATTTTTAATTCTTTGTAAAGACGTTTTTGATACAAAATATTACAGAATTGCAATACTCTGAAGACGGTGTTATTTTCCAATTGGCAAATGTATTTTTAAAAGATAAAATTACAATCTGAATTTTTTGTTGTTGATTATATAATCTTCGACTTCGACTGCCGAGGTCTTTTTATAAATATACTTAAGATACAGTCAGTCCTGTGAGAGATAAACATATATTACTTATCTACATTATCTTTATAATTCTATTAATAAAAACAAATATATGATAATTTTTGTTCTATATTATTTAATTTTCAATTCCTCTCTAAATAAAATTTGCTGTAAGTTAAGAAAACTAGAAAGTAACATAAGAACATTATAAACATTTCAGAACAAATTTTTCTGATCACATTTCCATGTAGAGCTCTCCCCCTTCTAAATACAGTTTTGATTACAAATTTTATATATAGATGAAAAAAATGTTTATCCTAAAAATAAAAATTTGTTTAAATTCAATAAAAGTTTTCAGTCTTTTCTAGTTTATTTTATAGATCTGTAGAAATATATAATTTTTCTTTTTGATTATTAAAATAAGAGTCCCAAGAGTATATTCGGGCCTGGATATTATATCATAATAATTGCGCAGTCTCCAATCTGAGATAGAGATTCAGGAAAGTTGAACGCAGTTAAACGACGGCAAGTGAGGTGAGATTATTTGCCACAAACAAATGTATAAAAATGAGTGCATGATTATAGTTGATGTTGATAATTCGAAAGTGACTGCCGAACCAGTTTGATAAAACATTTGAAAATTTAAAAATTATTACAATGCTTCGTTTATTATTAAGAAACTTTGAATTGTCACGCACATTTTCCACGAAAGTTGCTCCGATCCCGGAAACAAATCCACCGGTTTTATATTCTGGGGTAAGTGACTTGAATTATTGTTTATTGAAGTGAATAAATCAGATAATTTGTTAATAAAATTTATTTTAAATTATATAAAAGTGGTTTGTAGAGGCCATAAGTTATCAAGTGGTACAATTTTCTAACCTCTATTTTTTTCTGTTTATATGACAACAAAGATTTTAATTTAAAGGATTTGATATTTTTAATTTGTAAAAATAAGTATTTTCCCGTATTTTCGATTCGTATAAGGGTTGTTGCCAAAAAGTTGTGAAATTTAAGTCCCGATAGTTTTACACATTTTCATTATTTAATATATTTTTTTGAATACCACTGGGATAAAGTACTTACATCGAAGTAGTTTTTGATAAAGTTTCAAAATTTTAGGTGCCTTTGTTTAGAAATGGAAATTAAAATATACCCAAAATGTACACTCGGTATGTCCAAGTACAGATTCACAAACTAAAATTGCGAAATAATGACAGCAAAATTTTATAAATTATTGATACTCATACGAGTCATTTGTATTTTAAGTTAAAGAATCTAAAAATTATGAACAGGGATAAATATTTTAAATTCAAAGATTTCTATAAATGTTAGAAGTTTGTCCCTGAAGTTTCATTTACACTCGGTAACCCATTTGTAAAAAGTGTTAATTAAATAAAAATATAATCGAAAATGTGAAGGCACAGTCAAATAGAGTGTGAACAAATAAATTTTTATAATATTTTTAAAATTGTTTATCTCCACTCTACATATTTTAAAAATAATTTTGAAATTTATTTTTCTGCTTTTATTATTAAATGTCCACTCGGTAACCTTCCTAATATGTAAATTATTATTTATCCCTACTACAAAAATGATTCTTGATCTCTTAAATTGGTATTTTCGTTTTATTTTGGATCACAATTAATGGCAAAAAATACTTTAGCTAGTTCTGAGATTTTTTAAAAATAATCGATAGGCCAAATTTCACAACTTTTTAGCAACGACCTATAAAACCTTTCTTTTTTTCTTCATATTAATCGCAATAAGTGTAAAAATAATGATAAGCGAGGTGAAAAAGTGCACTTTTATTTTATATTCAATTTTTTTTTTAATTTAATGACAAATTTTTTTATTTGAACGATTTACAATATTTTTTAAGTTTAAATAATAATTATATCTTCTTTTAGAGGCTTATATAATGTTCTCCTATCATAAAAATATTGCAATAAAAACTAAATATTACTTTAAGATTATTAAAAATTATTTTCACATTTAAAAATACACCAAATATCGATCATATTTCTTTTTGCAACTAACTTCACTAATTGTAAATACCTGTTGTGTGACCGGATGACAAAGTTACCCATGAAAAATTTTATTATTCTAAAGGATAACTTTACTCTGGAATAACCTAATAATTAAATATTTTAGAGGTAAGAAGTACTATTTCCTTTATACAATGATCTCCAAAATGTACTTCATTTAATCATAAACTCGTGTGACCGCGGGTGACATCGAATTGATGCATGGGCTCTTTAGGGTTTTCAAATTCGTTATTTTTCTCAAATAATTACACTTTATGACTACTTATGTGTCAATAAAGTTTGACATAACTAATAAACTTCTGTTGTTACTAAATTTATAGGGCAAATTTAACTTCTTCATCATAAAACTAATAAAAAACTGTTTTGTGACCGAATGACATAAAAATTTGAGAACATTTAAAAAGTGATTAATACTTTGCAAATATGAATAGGAACAAAATATGAACTTTATTTTCAAATTCTGCAATCAATTCTGAAAGTATACGTGCATTGATAATTAGATCTAGAGTTTTCTAGAAAAAGATATAACGCTACAAAACTGAAAAAATGTAGTTAAGAACATGGGACCGGATGACATTTACTCATATTTAATCGAATTTATTTTGATACGGAATGAAGTAAAAATAACTCGCACATAAGATCTTGTAGATAAAAACACGCTTAATAAAATCCTGTAATTAAAACAATTATTTCTTCATATATAATATTTCAGGGACATTATATTGCCAACTTTTTCATTTTCACTCTATATTCTTATGCTATATATTTCCATTTTAGATCTTTATTAACAATGAGTGGCACAAGGCTCAATCTGGAAAAACTTTTCCAACAATAAATCCTACTACAGAAGAGATAATAGCAGATGTTCAAGAAGGGGATTCTGCAGATATCGATGAAGCTGTAAAAGCAGCGAGACGAGCTTTCAGACTCGGTTCGCCATGGAGAACTATGGATGCCTCGAAAAGAGGCCTTCTCTTGAATCGTTTAGCAAATTTAATAGAACGAGATCGCAATTATCTAGCAGTAATTATATAGAGCCTTGAATAAAAATAGTTATTAATGTATCTATACATATATTATATTAAATAAATTTAAAACCTTTTTCAGTCCCTGGAAACTTTGGATAATGGAAAACCATACTCTGCTGCTTATGGTTTCGACGTCCCAAGTAGTATCTCCACTTTGAGATATTTTGCTGGATATGCGGATAAAAACCACGGCAAAGTTATTCCTATGGATGGAAAATTTTTTGCTTACACCAGACACGAGCCAGTCGGCGTCTGTGGACAAATTATACCCTGGAATTTTCCTCTGTTAATGATGGCTTGGAAAATTGCCCCGGCCCTGGCAACAGGTAGTTTTTATTTTTATTCTGATACATCTTTTCAATTTCCTGCTTCAATTCAAATTCTTACTAAACTAAAAATTACTTTCCAGGAAACTGTATCATCTTGAAACCAGCAGAACAGACTCCCCTGACTGCTTTATACGTTGCTCAGCTGACAAAAGAAGCTGGATTTCCTGATGGAGTTGTCAACGTGGTTCCTGGACCTGGAAAAACTGGAGCAGCCCTGGTGCATCATCCAGACGTGGACAAAGTTGCATTTACCGGCTCTACCGAAGTCGGAAAATTGGTTAAGCAGGGTGCTGCCACAAGCAACTTAAAGAGAACAACACTTGAATTGGGCGGAAAATCGCCGAATATTATTTTAAAGGACGCAGACTTTGAACATGCGGTTGAAAGCGCACACTTTGGCCTTTTTTTCAATATGGTAGCTAAAGAAAATTTGCTAAAAAATATATAATTATTAATTATTAGCTTGAGAAATGTACAATGTACAATTTATTTTTGTTTTAGGGTCAATGCTGTTGTGCAGGCTCCAGGACTTTTGTAGAAAGCTCTATTTATGATAAATTCGTGGAGCGAAGTGCAGCAAGAGCGAAATCAAGGACAGTTGGAAATCCATTTGATTTGAAAGTGGAGCAAGGACCTCAGGTAATTTATTATTTTTTCAATGTGTTTAAATTTGAAAGCATTTTGGATTTAAAACTGATCTCGTGAAATGTGTTGCGTCGTTATTCCAGATAGATGAAGAACAGTTGAAGAAGATATTGAGTCTGATAGATTCTGGAAAGGCAGAAGGTGCAAAATTGCTTCATGGAGGCAGTAGAGTTGGTGAAAAGGGTTATTTTGTCGCACCAACCGTTTTTTCGGATGTAAAAGACGAAATGAAAATCGCCACGGAAGAAGTAACAATTTTTTTTTCCTTTCCGAGGGGTTGGCCGCTCGATTTTTAAGCGTACACCAGATTTCAAGATTTCAAAAGATTTTAATGATTTCAAAAGATTTCAAGAAATAAGATTTTAAAGATTTCAAGAGAATTTGAAGTTTCGTGAAGGCATATATGTACAATAGGTTTCAAGAGTGATTAGCCCCCCCCCCCCCGCCGAGTAAAAAAATTGTCAAAAGATTTTAAAGATTCCGCAAAAATTTCAAAAGATTTCATGGGATTTCAAAAGATTTCAAAAATTCCATGAATTTTTGTATGTAGGTACATTAGATTTCAAGAGTGGTTAGCCCTTCAAGTAAAAAAAAAAGTCAAAAGATTTCCAAAGATTTCAAAGTTTTCCCAAAGGTTTCAGATTTTAAAAAGATTTCAAAAGGTTTCAAGAGATTTCCAAAGATTTAAAAGATTTTACAAGAAAAAAAGATTTCAAAAATTTCATGAGATTTCAAACGATTACAAAGATTTTAAGAAATTTCATGAGATTTCAAAAGATTTCATGAAAACATGTACACTAGATTTCAAGAGTGGTTAGCTCCTCTAGTAAAAAAATGTCAAAGGATTTCAAAGATTTCTAAAGATTTAAAAAATTTTCTAAAGGTTTCAGATTTCACAAAAATTTTAAAAGATTTCAAGGATTTCAAGATATTTCCAAAGATCTAAAAGATTTTTCCAAAGATCTAAAAGATTTTATAAAAAGAAAAGATTTCAAAGATTTTAAAAGATTTCAAAAATTTTATGAGATTCCAAAAGATTTCAAAGATTTTAAGAGATTTCAAAAGATTTCATGAAGACGTGTGCACTAGAATAATTCAAGAGTGGTTAGCCCCTCGAGTAAAAAAAAAATGTCCAAAGATTACGAAGTTTTTCCAAAGGTTTCAGATTACACAAAAATTTCAAAAGATTTTAATGATTTCAAAATATTTTGAAAGCTTTCATGAGATTTTCAAAGATTTCATGAAAACACATTCACCAAACTTCAAGAGTGGTTAGCCCCTTGAGTAAAAAAATGTCAAAAGATTTCAAAGATTTCAAAATTTTCCCAAAGGTTTCAGATTGCACAAAAATTTCAAAAAATTTCAAGGATTTCAAGAAACTTCCAAAGATTTAAAAGATTTTATAAAAAGAAAAGATTTCAAAGATTTTAAGAGATTTCATGAGATTTTAGAAGATTTCATGAAGAAATGTACACTAGATTTCAAGAATGGTTAGACCTTCAAGTAAAAAAATGTCAAAGGATTTCAAAGATTTCCAAAGAATTCAAAATTTTCCCAAAGGTTTCAGATTTCACAAAAATTTCAAAAGATTTCAAGAATTTCAAGAGATTTCCAAATTTAAAAGATTTTACAAAAAGAAAAGATTTCAAAGATTTTAAAAGATTTAAAAAATTCATGAGATTTCTAAAGATTTCAAAGATTTTAAAAGATTTCATGAAGATTAATGGTGTCTCTCTTGGAAAAGTGATGAACACGTCAATGTAAAAGTAAGTGTCCATCATTACCATCCGATATGGAACTAATTTGATTATTAATTATTATTAATTATAATTAATTATAGATTTCGTACACTAGATTTCAAGAGTGGTCAGCCCCTCAAGTAAAAAAAATGTCCAAAGATTACAAAGTTTTCCCAAAAGTTTTAGATTTTACAAAATTTTAAAAGATTTCAAAGATTCCATGAAAACATCTACATCAGATTTCAAGAGTGGTTAGTCCCTCGAATAAAAAAATGTCAAAAGATTTCAAAAGATTTTAAAAGATTTCAATGTTTTCCGATATATTTCCAAGATTTCACAAAAATTTCAAAAGATTTCAATGATTTTAAGATATTTTAATGATTTCAAAGATTTCATGAGATGTCAAGAGATTTCAAAGATTTCATGAAGACATGTACACCAGATTTAAAAAGAGGTTAGCCCCTCATTCCTCCCTGAAATAAAAATTGAAAAAGTATTTATATTAAAAATATAAAAAGTATTTATTTATACAAATCATCATTTCACAGATTTTCGGACCAGTGCAGCAGATTCTGAAATTCGATGATTTAGATGAAGTTATCCAACGTGCTAATAAGACCGATTATGGACTCGCAGCTGCAGTTTTTACAAAAGATATCGATAAAGCAAATCATCTCGTCCAAGGATTAAGAGCTGGCACCGTTTGGTAAGTTTTGAAAAGACAATTATTAATGAAGGATTCAAAATAAAAAATTTTTAATTAAAAAAATGTTCTCAAAACTAATTTGAATTTATTTTTTAAGGGTAAATACTTACAATAATTTGGCTACACAAGTTCCATTTGGTGGTTACAAAATGTCTGGACATGGTAGAGAACTTGGAGAATATGGATTGGAAGCCTATACGGAAGTTAAAAGTGTGATTGTCAAAATTAATGAAAAGAACAGTTAGAATAGTTAAAACAGGATTGGAAGCCTATGCGGAAGTTAAAAGTGTGATTGTCAAAATTAACAAGATCAGTTAATTTATTAAATTCTAGCATTATTATTTGCATGTATTTTCATAAAATCGAAGAATTATAGTCTGATTTCATTATTCAATTAATGTTTATTAAGAGATTAAAAATATATTTTGTATTTTACTAGAACTTTTTGAGCACAAATATACTTTTGATGTTTGTTGTATTAAAAAGGATATGAAGGTAGGTATTACAACTTGCGCGTTATAATTTTAATTTTGTTTGAAAACTATAGAACCTGAAACTGAGACAAAGTTTTATTACAAAAATTCCATCTTTTTTTATTAGAGTTTATATTTTCATACATTTTATTTGTATATTATTACATATTTATTTTTCTGAATCCAAAAATATTTGTATTTTAGATATTAAAGAATATATAATAACTTTAAATTACCATCATCAGAAAACTGAGGTTCAAAATTCAATCACGCTCACACGACTTCTAGATCGAAATCTCGAGCTAGCTAGACTTTCAGATCTGCTAGAAATGGGCGAAGGCTTCATAAAATATTTGCAAGGTAATTCTATATTTCTTGAAGCTAGTAAATTTTTAACATAAGCTTCTGCTTCCACATGACGAATCGTAAATTCGGCTACATGCTGAAGAGCCAAATTGTTCAGATCTTGCAATTCTCTTGCTTCAATGTCTTTCTGCAAAAATTAAGTTTCAAAAATTTATTTTGAAAATTTCGTAATATTATTCTGAGGGATTGGATTTTACCTGTTGCCACAAAATTGTCGCATCATCAGTGCAAACGCACATATTTTGAATATCTTTAGAAGCCTTTCGAAGACTCTTGTCTGCTCTTAACAGTTTTTCCTTTTGTTCAGTAATTTGTCGTTCCAGATCTCTAACACACCATTCCTTATTTTCTTTCTCTTCTTTTATCCTTTCAATATTCTCCAAAAGTGTTGCATAATTATCTTCCATTTTCTGTACAATATTTATATTAAATCTAAATTTATTTTATAATTTCCAATTTAATTTAAAAATAATTTGAATTTCAAAAAGGACTCTTACCTTTAGATCTTCTTGCTTCTCTTCAAGCTGAGCTTTTCTTTGCCTCTTTTTTTCTAGTACATTATACATCTCCTCTTCCAATTTCTTTTGCTCAGCTTTTTCTGGTCCATTCTCATCGACCGAGGCTAAACTAGATTTGTATTTATCGTTGCAGGTCTTTACGATCCTCAAAGTATTTTCCATGCTTTCTATCTCTTGTTCAGCCTTTCTAATTGTTCGATCTAATTCATCTCCTTGTTCTTGGAGTAAATACTTTTCCTGGGCAGTCTGTATTTTCAAATAGGTTTCAGTTAGAGGTGTTCCATCGTCTGGATTTATGCCGATAAGGGCATTATTGCTATCGTATCGAGCTTTTAATTGTTGAATTCGAGCCTTCCTCTCAAAAATGATGTTTCGCAGCTCTGAACATTCATTCAGGAATACTCGTTTCTGAATCGATAAGGCTTCTTTTTGAACTTTGATTTCATTCAGTCTTTCTTGCATGCCCTGGAAATTTATTCACTATTTAGAAATTTTTATAGTTTACTAATTTAATTAAATAGTACTGACCACCTTAGCTTGGTATTAATAATTTTATACTTACAGCTTCTATTTGGAGTCTATATTTCTCTAAATTATACACCTTTCCATCAATATTTGACATTAACTTCTCAGCTTGATTTTCTTTGAGTCTCAATAAATTTTCTTCCACTTGCTTTTCTTCGATAGAATCCTGTACTAATTTAAGTTGCTTTTCTCCGCCTTCTGTAAGTAAAGTCAGTTCTTGTTTTTTGTTTCGCAAACGTTCCAATTTGTCTTTATTCTTTATTAGACCTTGTGTCATTTCTCTCAAGTCATGCTTAAAAAAATAAATAAACAAAATGTTAATCACTTTTAATCAGATTTAATAGTTACTGTATTACTTTTTATCAGATCAACTAACTTCAAGATGATCTATTTGCGACTGCAATAATCTAGAAATTTCCATCTTCTCGCTGTAAACCTGTTGCAAATTTTCGAGATTTTTCTGCTTTCTAAAAAATTCATCTCTGTCTTTTTCAATATCAGACAGACATTGAAGTCGTATTTCGCATTTCTGAGCTTCCAGTTCGACATTATAAAGATCAGTTTTTTTCGCTTTAAGTAGCTTGTCTACTTTTACTCGAAATATTCCCAAGGTTTCAATTTTTTTCTTTTCACTCTGATGTTTCAGGTAGATGATTTTTCTTTCACTTTCCAGTTCACTAATCTGATTTGCTGTACGCAGAATTAAAGCTTGGAAACGATTCATCTCTTTTGTTATTAGTGATTTACGCTCATCTTCTTTCTGTAATTAAGTTGAAAAATATTAATTCAAATAGTATATTGAATGTCTATTTTAATTTAATTCTTTGCCTCGAGAATTTTTTCCAACTGCCTGGTTCTTTCTTCTACATTCATTTTCTGATTACTAATCTCTTTCAAATTCACTGTTAAATCTTTAATCTGCTTACGACAATCTCTTATTTTTATTTGCTTATTTTCAATCTCTATTTTTTTCCTTTTAATGCTAGCTCGCTTATTTTGGGTCTGATGAGCACAACCTTCCAAATTCTTTTTCTGTACATGAACCTGAAACACAATATTCTATTTAATAAAGTATTTGATTTTATTTTCCATCCATATTTTGCAGTTTGATTAATTTTATACCTCCGCTTCGTATGTCTCGATTGCTTCTAAAAGCTTTCTTTCTTCTTCTTTGCTCATGGAAATTTTTTTCTCCAATTGCTCAATATTGTCTTCCATTTCTTTATTGTTTGAGATTTGATTGTTCAGAAATTCCTCAGCTTCTTGAAATACTTGCATCTTTTCTTTTGCTATTTCTCTCAGTGTTTCTATCTCCTAAAAATACAAAAGATTTTTAAAAAGTATTTTCCTGAAATTGATTTTTCCATTATAATGTTTTTAATTTATATCTTACCCTACGAGACTCTTCAATTCCGTTATCCCTTTGCCTCAAAACAAGGACACTCTGGGTCCATTGATTAATTAATTGACGTCTTTCTTTTAAAGCCAAAAGGTACATTTTTACAGTTTGGTCCAAAACGGTTTCCATCTCACTAACTTTATCAACAGCCTTCACAATTCCAATTCTGTAAACTTCTAATTCCTCTCCAAGCTTCTGACGCTTCAGCTCATATTCCTAAATCAATTATAAATCGTCAAATTCAAATCGTATCATTAACTTAGTAATGAAATTTTTATTTAACTTGCCTTGAATTTTTTTGCATCCGACTGGATGAACTGCTGAATTAATTCATTATCTTTTCCCTCACGTTTTAAAGTTTTCTCACATTGGATTAAACGAGTTTGATCCAATTTTATAGTAGATTCTATCACTTTTAATTTATCATTAACTTTTGCCACGTCCTTTTCCATGCTAGCAATTCTTTCTGTCGCTTCTTTTTTCTCTTTTTCAAATTTATGTATTTCCTGGTTAAGACTAGACAATATAGATTGAGATGATTTATAGAGATTATTTTCAGCCTCAATCTGGGCTGAATGAGCCGTAATAAGATTCTGATTGTGTTTTTGTTGAGACTCAATGTGGACAATATTTTTCTTTATTGTTTGAATGAGTTCTTGTTTGGACTCCAGTCTGATTGATAAAGTTGCTTTCAACTTTCTTTTTCTTTCCACCTGCGAGAATGGAAAAAATTATTATTTTATTAATAATAAATCTTAAAAGTAAATTAATCAAGTATTTAATATTATTTTATAAATTAAATTAATATGCATAAACGTATTTGGAATTATCCCTATATGATATATTTCTCTTACCTCTTCTTCGAACTTCTTATTTTCTTCATTAGCGATTGGAATCCGGAAGCCATCATTCCATCCAAGTTCGGTCAAAACTTGATCGATCGTTCCTACCATTTTTATTTAGTTACTAATTTTCATAAATGATCACTTCATTAATTAAGTAAGTTCAAACGATTCCTGGAACGATAATCATCAGAAAGGTAAAATCGTTTCTGGTGGGCTCCATGGTAACCGTATCAATAAAATATAAGGGTGACTTAATCGAAAAAAATTCCTGACATTCGATTCTCCAGGATAAACCATTTTTAAGTCCTAAAATAATTTTTATAACCACATACTAATCTTCTGACAACTTTAATCTAAGAAACAATTTCCATATCTTTCATTTTTTTGTTTATTAAATATAGTTTATAGTGAAAATGAACAAGAATAAATAGTTGTTAGAATCTCATATTACATTCAATTAGTCTATTAAAATACTAAAAATATATTAATCTACGTTTTATAGTTTGATTTTTATTTGAAACCTCTAAAAATAATTTAATTATATTAATTTCAGTGACGAAAGTTTGAACATGGAAATTCCATATTTTAAAAATAAGACTGGTAATGATGATAATTAATTTGATATTAAAGTGAAAACGGCGGGAACCTTCGTAAATCACGCATGCGCGTTTCTGTTGTTTGGTGGGACCTACATGTATTTTGAGGTTAGGTTTCCGAAAAAGAGTGCAAGAAAAATCCTCAAAAATTGTCAAAATATATCTAGAACCTGCTGCGCTATCAAAATAAATGTTAAAAAAATACATGTAAAAGGTGTAATTAATAAAAATCATAAAAATACATGTAGAACCTACTGCGCAAACTCGGGATAAAGTGCAATCTGACAGCACTGTACTGGGGGCCTATTCTTGAGATTGTGCGACAATCATTGCATGCGAGAATATCATTCTGTCTTTTTTTGTTGCTGTTTATTGAAAAAAGACTAACAACCTTCTCGCATGCGAGATCTAGGATCATCGATTCAAAAATAGGGCCCCTGAGCCCAAACCCAAACGTAAACTATCCAAACTTTGACGTTGACAAAGATATTAGGTATAAACCAGTATAAACCTAACATTCGGACTTCACCTTATCTTAAAACTAAACTTGATTAAATACGGACTTACAATATCAATTTCTTAACCTATGAGTCATGAATCGTACATAAAAGTTCTAAAGCTATCGCTAATCTAATTTCCTGCAAACTGAGATTATTAATATTAATTCCCAATATTCTGATATATTTTTCAAATTTGTATGTTTCCCGCAACTTTATATTTGACGAACGAGCGAGCGTATAGTCGCTCGTAACACGCAATTTACGCCAGTTCTATATTTTTACTGTTTTTCTGGTATTTACCAAAAAATGCCATAATATTATATAAAATACAAAAGTATTAAATAAAAATTAAGTTCTGAAAACACATAGAGCCAGTACTACACTTAAGTATTGCGTTGTTAATGTAAAAAATTTTGTGTCACGTGCATGGCAGTTTAAGTGTCAGAAACATCAAAAGCCAAATGTCAAACCAAATATTTACTCCAACATTTCCCGAATTATCCACGCTTCACGAAAAATTGTCAGAGAATATCATTAATAGCTAGCAAATGCAACAATAAGTCTTAAGAAAATAATGTACAGCCTAGACAATATTTTATGACAACCTAACCTAAACCGAATTCCAAACTTCAAAACCATAAAAAATTTAAAACGTTCAAATTCTACCCCAAGGTCCGAAAATGATTGAATCTCCAGTCTGGAACCCAAGAAGGGATGAATCGGTACACAAAGCAGCTGGAGCAGCGCAGCTTGCAAAATACGGCCAGTTTTTTGAAGAATTAGCAGAAACTGCTTGGAAGGATTTATCGTCCTTAGAATATGTGATTGAAGGACCTGTCAGGGTCGTTTATAGACCAGTTGAGGACATAAGTATCTTATCCTTGGTTGAAACTGAAAACAAAATTTTTTCTAAAATTCTAGCAGCAATTGCCGGAACTTGCAGAGAAATTAGAATGCTCAAAGCAGAAGCTGTAAATTTTCATGCCAAACTTTTTGCTCAGGGAGAAAAAAACTTGGAGCAAAACAATGGCAGTATTGCAGATCTTCTTTCAGATTTACAAGATCTTTCTGCATACGCAAATAGAGTTTCGACCGTGATTCATTTAACAGTTCAGCAATTAGCGAGTTTGTCTGAAAATTCTCACGAAATTTATCTTCCATTGTTGATGGAGCACTTGTTGGATTTGTTTCTTATTTTGGTGAGCTTCACTTATTTTATTGACTTCTTTTAAATTTAAATTTATTTTTCTATAGTTTAATAAGTTTAGAAAGTTAATAAAAAACTATTTACAGATAACACTTGACGAAATAATTGACTCCCAACCTTTGATTCTCCTGCGTTGGAAAAAGTACCGAATTCAAATGCGTTCAGTTGCTCACAATACAACACAATTCGCAGTACCGGAATCTAGACTTCAAACTTTCGAGAACCTCCTAAAAGATCTTCACCACCAACTATTATCAAAAACATTGTTTTTGAAAGCAGTCGAACGTACAATGGATATAAATAAGAACTCAATCATGTCCGATCATTTCCTGTCTTATCTAAGAAACACAACGACAGACATCGAGAATAAGAACAACGAGAACTACCCTTTCGATAAAAATTGGGCCAGGGTCAACGTCGGCATCGTCGTCGCCTCAAAACAATTTGGCACCAATGACAGAAAATTAATCAAGAGGATTCACGAAGTGAATAAAAAATTCTACGCTCTCACTCTAGCTGGCAACGTCCTCTGGATTCCTAATAAATTTCTCGAGGGTTGCTTACCTAAGGATGCTGTGAGTTTGATTGGACCTCAAGTGGGAGAGAAGCTCCTTACGATGAGAACTCAAAAACTACAGACAGTAGCGAATTCTCTTATTCATAGAGCCATTTTGTGGAGCATCGAAGTCCAGAGTATTCTTTTCAAAAGCGGATTTGAAGTTCTGCAGATCGAAAGGCAATGTTATCTACTTAATGAGGTTTTGATTATTATGAGACTGATAAAAGAAAATGTCCTTTTTGTCACGAATTTGTATGCGGCATTATCAAAACCAATGACACGCAATACTGTACAATTAATTTGCAGGTAATTCCTTATTCCAAAATATTTAAAAATACTCTAAAAATATTCCTTCCATCTTGTATTTTACACTTTCTTTTTCAGGCTCATTGAAGTACAGAAATGTCTCGAAACCACTTTCCACACTCTGGGTCCAGTGATAGTTCAGTCTCAGTGCAAAGTTCTCCAGCAGCTGAGTTACCATGTTCTCCGTATTCTGGATATGATTCGCAAGGGCCTAACTCAAAAAGACAAAGGTTACAGAAGAGAAAGACTAGACGCTCTGTCTTTAATTGGCTTAAGTATGAGACTGATAGGAGGACCAGGAACCGCAGATCGTCGTTTGATAGTTCGCTGTGCTCTAGCCTGCGCTAGTCAACTCACGGATAGTTTTAAAGAAGAAGAAGTCGTCAAACTAAGACACTACTTGGATAACTACGACACCATCGCTGAACTCTACGACCGTGTTTGCGACGCCTGTGATTATTCCGTCTTGCTTCACCACCAGAGTATGATTCCGGCCTATTTCTCTTCAGTTTTAGAAAGCAATTTAAACATCAGCCACATCGTCCACCTCCTCGACGCTTTCAACACTGCCCTTTCTCGCCAGGAACAATTCGAATTAACCGAGTCTAAAATATCCGAGCAGAGACAGATGCTCCTGAAAAATGTTCTGGAGCCTGCCTGTAGTCGAGAAATAGAAACTCATTTAAGACTTCACGTTCACACTCACTTCAAACCTGACTCAACCAATCCTTTTAAAATTGGAGCGAAGGACAGTAGCAGGATCGTCAGATCTTCACCACTGCCTATTGATGACAATCTGATTTGTGTAAAGAGGTTTATCGAACACTATTTAGACGATATGTTCTATAATCTCACCACAGTTGCTCTTCATGACTGGAAAACCTACGGAACTATGCACGCCTTGGCTAAGTATAAATTGGGTCTTGATACTGTAAGGAATCATCTTCCTACACAAACTCTTGAGCAAGGTCTCGACGCATTGGAAATAATGCGGAAAATTCAGGTTTTTGTATCCAAGTACCTTTATAATCTGCACACACAAACGTTTATCGAACACACGAGTGCTAGCAAACATCTGAATACTATAGGAATTAGACACATAGCCAATTCGATCAGAACTCATGGCACAGGAATAATGAGCACATCGGTGAACTTCGTCTATCAGTTCTTGAGGATAAAACTCCACACTTTTTCCCAGTTTTTATTCGATGAGCATATTAAATCAAGGCTAATGAGAGATATCAGATTCATTAAGTCCCAGAGAGAAAGTGGTGGATCGCCCTACACTTATGAGAGAGCTGAAAAATTCCAGAAGGGAATCAGGAAACTGGGGATGACTGCAGAGGGATTGAGCTACCTGGATCAATTTCGTCAGTTGATTAGCCACATTGGGAACGCTTTAGGATACGTTCGCTTGATCAGATCTGGAGGCCTTCATGCTTGCTCCAATGCCGTTTCCTTCCTACCAGACATAAATTCTGAAACAAATTTCGAATCGATTTGTAAAAATTTAAATTATTCCACTACGACCCAAGCCGCTGCAAGAAGACTTGAAGATGATATAGAGAATCTGGTTAGAAATTTCAAAGAAGGAATCCAGTATTTCAAACTTCTCGTGGACGTTTTTGCCTCGGCGTTTAGAGATCCAAAGTCTTATCATCTGCAGCAGTTTTATGCAATTGTTCCTCCCTTGACATTAAGTTTTGTGGATAATGCTGTTTCGAATAAGGAGAAGCTCTTCAAGAAAGATAAGACTGGTGCTGCTTTTACTGATGATGGATTCGCGATGGGTGTTGCTTACATAAATGCGTTGTTGGATCAGAGTAATGAATTGGATGGACTTGAGTGGTTTGAAACTGTTAATCAGCATATAAAGGGCGAGAGACTTCTTGCTGAGAGCAAGGCTGATCATGAAGATGAAAAACTGCAACAAACAAGGGCGTTGACCTTGAAACGATTAGCTGAGAGGAGCGATGAGTTCCAGTTGTTGTATTATAGTCTTTCAGGAGCCAGGGTATTTTTTAAGCAATCCGATTCGTAGTTTGTTCTGTAAATGATTGAGGAAGTGAAGTTGAAAAAATCAGATTCTGTTGGAGATTTCCTTTTTTGTAGATATTGATTTCAGTAATTGATTCGACTTTAACTGAAAGATTTAAAACCAGATTTGGACTGTTAAGTTTCAATTTATTTTATGTGCTCGATGCGATATAATTTAAGAAAGTGATTATACAGCTATGTACGATAACAATGTAAACCTTGTAAACTGAGTATATTTTATAAATCACAATTACTTAGATAGCTTTATACTATCACTTTTATTTATCCTTAAATACTATCACATTCTATTGTTTTTTACGACCATTCCTTCACAACAGGACGACATACAAAAACAACGATCTTGAAACTGAAAATTAATAAAGTACAGTTCCTCTTTCGACAGCGATCTTTCGTAAAGTCAAAGATTTATAAAACTTGTTCATTTTTATAAAATGATAAGAAATTTCAAATTTTCAAGGAAAGTACTTTGTTATTGGAATTTAATAATTCCTAAATAAATCTGGAATTTTGAAAAACTCTTATTCTTAAGAATGGAAAATGTTTCGGAACTTGATATCCTCGACATCAATCAAAAACAGTAAATATTTCAAAAGTATATATAAAAAAGCTGTTTTTCTTTGCATACGAAATCCTATAATATAAATAGCTATAATAATATCATTCGTGTAAATATTTCTACAATATCAGTAATATGTCACGAGATTATTAAGAGACAGTTTCGAGGAGCTAATCACTCTCCAATCTTGAATAGAAATTTTTTTAAAATTATTGGTAACTTGGTGTTTGAGTAAAACAGTACATTTTCCAAACAATTAAAAGTGTAAAATTTGTTTTTGGAACGAACAAACCCTTGTGCATTTTTGCGAATTCTTTGAGTTTAGTGAATAAAAATTGAAAAGTGGTTACCCCCTTTAGTCAGTTTGCAACATCTCAAGACTCAATCCTTGAACTACTTTTAAATGCAAAGTCTCCATGGTCAGAATAATTAGCGTTGCGGTGTAAACGAACATACATTTACTGGCTAGACTCGTTGACTAGGATGTTTCGTTCCTTTGAGTCTAAATAAAAATTTTTAAATTGAATTTACCTATTTTTTTAAGTTCTATAACTTCCCCGGAATTTCTCAAATTTTCTAGTAATTCTAGTAATAATTACGAGTAATACTAGTATTACTAGTAATAATTACGAGTTAAACTTTCAATTGCAGCTTTGCTATTTTCGCCCTTCACTTGATAAATCTACAAATCTACTTTCTAATAACCAAAGCTAAAATATTAAATATCACTAAAATAACAACATTAACGAAGTCAGAAATTTCTAAATTTCTAAAATTTACTTTTCTAAAAAAATGTTATAAAAAATTGTTTTTCTAAACAATTCCTTCCAAATAAACAACAATGGATTAATAACAAAAAAGATTTCTAAAAACATAAAATGGCAAATCATACAATGCCCTTCTAGCTCTTGTTTTATTATTCGTCTAACTTATTTACGCATTTAAAGCTTGAAAGAAATCACGAAATTTAAGACACTGGGAAGTATCTTCTAAGAATTGTTTCACCTTGATGACGAATAGCACTAAAGTAAATGAGATTCAGCGTTTTGTAAACTAGACTCGAGTTAAGTCTTAAGTTCGAGGTCTGGAGGATTCTTCGGGATCCAAGAGATCATCGCACGAGGCTGTTGGAGGTAATAACTGACGACCTCCTCGTTTCTTGCTTCGTGTAAAAACCTTTGTGAGTTGTGCAAACTTGCGACGAGATACTGTGAGAGAATTTAAATGAAACTTAATTATTAGAATAAATCCAAAACAAATAACAATAGTAAAAAGGTACCAGTTGTAAAATTAAATACCTTTTCCCATGTTTCTTAATCTCTCTTTAAACAAATCCTCATCTTCGTGACCAGCGGCAGGTCCACACTTCGTGCCTTGCAATTTTGTATCTGAAATTAAAAATTTCATATTAGATAATAAGTATTATTTGTTATCTTAGGTCGAGGAAGTTTAAAAGAAAATTATCTACAAAGGTTGTTAACCATTTTCTAGAGTAGATAAGAAGTCTTCGTTCCAACGCAATTCTGCCATGAATTCCTCGTTTTGTAGAAACATGGCAATTCGTTCATCTTCTAAGAGTGAATTATCGAGAGCGGATTCCTCTGCTCCCTCTGCTAATTGTTGAGGGATTCTGAGAAAAGTTTCAGGCAACGGTCCTAGTAAAGGAGGTTTCCATTTTTGAATACTTTTGGATTTACTAGATGCATCGGATTTAGTAGCCTTCGCGGCCTTTGCAGCAGGCACTTCTTCGTCTTGTTCCAACTCGCTGCGAATTTTTTCGTTCTCATTATCTGTGCTCATTGATAACAACTGGTCGATCGTCGTATCTACAGCGCCCTGGTTCGATCGGAGCACTGCCTGTAAACAATTGCACTGAGAATTGAATATTCATTTCAGTAATAATTTAAGCTTTGCACAAAATTAAGTTTGAAGTTCGAAATCAAAAAATTAAATAGAGGGCCCAAAGTGGGGGCCCTCTTTAGTGCCAAATAGTAATAATGGTCATGCAATTAAGAATTACTAATTAATATAATAATATTATTAATAATTCTTAATTGCATGACCATTATTACTATTTGGCACTGAAGAGGGCCCCCACTTTGGCCGAAACGTTTACCGATCCTTAAAGTTTATTTTACAACTAAGTACTGTCGTCCAAAGTTAAAAGATAGGTAAGTGACTTTGTGGTTTAGGATTATTCTCTTTAACCTAGCAATGGAAAAGTCGACCTAAGCGACAATGTCACTTACTTATATTTTTACTTTGGACGGCAGAGTAGACCTTAAGAAATAGACCCCATAGCCAATGAAATATTACACTGTTTAACAAAATATGATCTATGTATTCATGGAATGAGATATATAATTTCCAGAGTAGTTTTCTGTACTAAATCCAAATCTGTGCTGAGTCCAAATAAAAATTTATTGTTTGGTCAACTGAGTGACATTCTTTTTGTTTTTTTATGCAAAAAAATTTTTAAAAAGTTTATAGTTCCAGCTGTAACTGTTCGAAAGATATATGGCAGAGAAGTTGTCACTTTCTATAAAGTTGCCAATTTGACGGCTTACATGTACTTGAGGCGAATCATTGAACTGTATCTTGTATCTCATTGCATTAAAGTCTACAATATTTGCAATATTTACAATAGTCATAGTGTTTACAGTATTTTATTATTATTATTTATCGGCATTTGGAACTCGAAAGTTCATTGCCTCATCTACCCGAGACCGCCACGCGTTTCT
>JBAGKK010389438.1:0-18418 GCA_037177015.1 Euceroptres primus
GGGACAGAATCAATGAAGCGTGAACGACCATGAAGGTGGTTTTCGGTTCAGGGGCTTTCGATTCGGCGACGAGTGTAATTGTTTCTTTTGCTCGTTTTACGAGAGTTAATTGCTTATTAATGAATTATCGCGTTGTGTTGTAAAACGTTCCGTATTTCCGTCACCGACTGAGATGCGCAATTGAATTTCAGATCTGGGATTTGAAAAGAGGAAATAGGCTGTTTCGACTAATTTAAAAAAGAAAGTCAAACGGTTGCGTAAATATTTTTAGTTTTATGTACGATCATTTAGACAATTTATTTGTTAAGTTCTATGGTGGAGGACATTTTTTGAACGTATTATTTCTACTCCGACGGATTTTTTTAAATTTGTGTACGCGAGCGCTTTTTCATTTTATCCATGTTGACGACCATCCACAGTTTTAAAAAATTTGCACCTCAGATCTCAAGATTTATATTCAAGAAACTAGCGTTTCGATCCTTTTGACTGAGGTGAATTTGTTACTCTATCGATATTCCGTTTCTCTTTATATTGTCCATTTCTGTTTCCGTTTATAGGATAATCGGTACAATTGTTGGCCTCCTCCCAATGATTGGCCTTTTCCTTAAAATATACTTAATACAAATATATTTTCAAATAAAATTACTAATAAATAGTGCAGGATTGTTAACGATATACTCTGCGCTATTTATTGGTACATAGTTTTATTTGCGTGTATTTTTCAATAAATGTACAGTTTGAAGGTGGCCAATCATTGTACCGATTATCCTATTTGTTTTATTTTCTAGCGACGTCGTACCAACTGAATTTTATTTTATTCTTGTCCTGAATTTAAATCCGATCGAGTACTGTTATATTAACAGAAGCCTTTGTACTTTGTAGATATTTTTTAATTTTTTCTTCCGTATCTCGATACAAAATATTGCTTCTTTATAAGTAGAAAAAAAAACGTGAATTGTCGATTTTGATGTAAAACTAATCTACTTGTTGGATGAATTCGTTATTTTCATGGATTTAAAAATTTAACGCTTTCTACGATAAAATGTATTTAGTGTTTACACGGATGAAAGATTTTAGTGTAGGACACGTTTCTACTTCTGTATGCGCAAAAATTTACACTAACGGGGCTAAATGATACTGCCTTATACTGCTAATATTCCACATTCGAATACCAATTGTAACATCACTTTATTAATTTACATTAAACTTCTATATTTCTGAAAAATGTGGTGCGTTCACATCTATTTTTACCAGAACAAACTTATTTTTTATTAGAAGCTAGATTATTATTAAATTCAGAATATTCGTGAATTTAATTATTTAATTTATTCAAAATCAATTTTTAATATGGTCTAAATACTTTTATTAGATTTAAAAAATTTCCTAACAGTTTTAGAAAAATGTATAGAAATGTGAAAGGAGTCTTTTTTTGTTAAGTTTGAAATATCCAAAGATCCAAGGTTTTATTTTTTTCAGTGTTGAAATCAAAGGAAATCTAAACAAATTTGTCTTATTTTATTTCTAATGAATAATGAAAAGCGCACTTTTTGAGAACTGCTCAATCAATAATTTTTTGAAAAGAATTATTTGTAAGACTTTAAGACTAAATCAGTATTTTTTGAAATTTAAATTTGGCGCTATTACGACGCGCACACTATAATCTTAAATCGAAAAAGTAGATCCCGACATTGCCAACGTTATCAAAAGAAATCTTGTCTTTTTCAGAACAGCTGACTCCTTCCAACTTCCTCAAAATTATCAACCTGACACCTGAAACGCCTGAAACCAGGTAATTTACGCAACTTCTCATCTTCTCGGTAACTTTCCATACCCCTTTTCCTCCGAAGAACAGGCTCCGGAAAGTCGACCTAACAACCAGAACTAGAGAAAGAAACACGACAGTGAGGAACAGTGGCTAAACGAAGAAGGCCTCGGTGTTCGTGAGTTGTGAGTCTATCCAGGATTGATCGAAGGTACGCCTCAACCTCATCCTGAGCCCTGAGAATCGGGATTAGCGATGAAAGAGTTATCAGTTTCACGGTTGAAATCGCGCCTTCGCTCGGTCTTTTGACGTTCCGAGGCGCGTGGTACAAGAGTGTCGGCCATCGCGGGTGCGATTATCGTCTTGATTCTAAAAAGTGCGTGAAGCGGCAGATGGTCGAGGGTGGCATAAACGGCGCGGTATTTCTCTCCATTCCATTCTCCGCCACCAGTCATCTCTTCGCCCGACCCTCCCCTTGCCATAGAGCAACGCGGACAGCGCCACAAATATGGAGGACCAGGCCCCCCTTTAACCAAGACGTGACTGGACGGGACTGAACGGGACGAAGAGTCCGAGTTGCAATATTCTTTCTCGGCCCAATTGTAAAGATGGAGCTCCGCGTCGGCAACAAGTACCGGTTAGGACGGAAAATAGGAAGCGGCTCCTTCGGAGACATTTATCTAGGTAGGTGAATCCAGATTATGGTGCCCCTCTTTCTAAACCCCGCTTCCCCTCGCTCTCCTAGAAGTCTGTTTTCCTTCAGAATACAAAGCACTTGCTTTTGCGCGTTTATCCCCCCCCCCCCTTTAAACACCTCCAAGCTTCCTTGCCTTCCTTTTCCTTGCTCCGACCCTTTTTTCAAACCCGGAGACTACATTAGTCAGCCAGATAGATTCCAACATTCCAAGGAGTTTTGGTTCCTTCGACGTTTTCACCTTGCTCCGATATTCAATCTTGCTTGCTTCTAACTTGTTCCAAAATTTTATCGTTGGTCTGAAATTTCGTACTTGGTATAAAATTTTTTTAAATCCTGTCTTTCTCTAAAATTTAGATTTCCTCCAGAAATCGGCCTTGATAAAAAATTGCCTGTAAAATTTGATTGCTTCTACGTATAAAAATTGCTCTCACTTCAATATTAAGTCTTGAAAAATCTTACTGTCTTCAAAATTCGAGTCTGCTTCAAAATGCTTCAAAATTCCTTTGTTTATTAATTCTTTGTAAATTCAAGCCTTGCTTCAAAAATCCAGACTTCCAAAAATGTACACACTGCTGAGATTTTCAAGTTGCGCTTTTCCGTGTTGACGTTTGGTTTGTTTATTGATTTTTGTCCTTCAACAGTAATCAGCTCTTAATTGGAGTTTACATGCGTATCTAAAAATCTTTTCTGCTTTTACTAAATTTTCTGAGAATCACTTCGATTTTTATTTGATTTTTAAATTCCAAGCTCTTACTTGGAATTTAAATGCATATCTAAAAATCTTTTCTGCTTTCACTAAATTTTCTAACAATCACTTCGATTTTTATTTGATTTTTTGTTTTCTCTAAACTTGAATGTTTTAAATTTCATCTAATTATAACTCTAAGCAAATGTAAAAAAAATTTTCACGTCAAGCACTATCACATTTGATCTTTATATAAACAATACTTTAAGATGAATGAAGGAAGATAATATCAGGTAAAAATTTTCTGATCACAAGAAAAATGTTTGATTGTTTGTTGGGTGGTATCTAGTACGTATTAAAGAATAATTGTGAAACTTTTAATGTGTTATTTCTCTTTTCAAATGAGAGAAAAAAAAATAGTTTAAAAAATGTGAAAAACAGTCTCAAAGTCATTTCGATGTTTTAAAAGATTGTATAGAGTACAGAGATAAGAATCTAAAGTAAGATTTGAGAAAGTGTTTTACGAAAAAATTTATAAAAACAGAAGATAATTATAACATGTAGAACTTTAACCTTAAATTATTGATTATGGGAAAGGTCGAGGTTACGCGTACACTGATTTTCCGAATGAGAAATTCGAAATTAGTAAGAGAATTTCAAAAACGAAATTTTACGGCGTTCATTATAAAAATGAAACAAAATTTCAGAAATAGGTAGTATTCTCTTCTGATAAAGAATTACAAACTCATTAATTAATTATTCTAAAATCTTTAAAAATATTGATTTTTAAGAACAATAGAATGGAAAGTTAACTGAACTGAAAAAAGTGAAAAGCAATCGTCATGGATTTACCAATAAATGTTTAATTAAGCACTTTAGTTCCAAACACAAATATCCTTTAATAGTTTAGATTCGATGTTTGATATTTGTTTCTATTGTTAAAATATTTATTATGAGCACAAGAAAATCAATCGTGAGGAACGTGTCATGAATAGATAACACTAATAAGCAGGAAAACCCCAGGGATTTTGTTGATACAAATTTTTAATAATAAACTGTAAAAAATGCAAACTCACTGTGAAAAGCTAAGCAGAAATAAAGTATCAGAACCGGAAATCTCAGTAAAAAGTTGAATTTCAACTTTTGATTAAGGGTATACTGTCATCATTTTTAAAAATATATTTCTTAAAATTATTTTTTCTTCAATTTCTAAATCAATCTCATTTCTCAACAGGCACCAATATTTCAACTGGCGAAGAAGTCGCCATAAAATTAGAATGCATCAAAACGCGGCATCCCCAACTTCACATAGAATCCAAGTTTTATCGAATGATGCAAGGTGGTGGTAAGTAAATTTTAACAATTTAATTTACTTATAAATAGTAAAAATATGCACTGAAAGAATACAAATTAAATATTCTATATGGTTGTAAAACTTTAAAATAAAATCTTTTTGAAAAAAACATGTGAATAATTTAAATGTCTCTTTTGCCAAAAACAATCGCTCATTATTTTGTTTCACTGAGTTAATTCAGTTACTGGTGTGTAAGAATTGAGTTATATGAAAGTTGCGATGTTGCAATTTGAGTCGAATTACATAAGACCTTATCTTTTGCTGATTTGAGTTTACTTTTATAATGGCCATTAGTTTTCGAGCCTCTATTCTATTTTAATGTTGATACTGGGTGTTGAATTTGTCTTATTTTAGTTGGAATTCCAACGATAAAATGGTGCGGATCGGAAGGTGATTACAACGTCATGGTAATGGAATTACTCGGACCATCCCTCGAGGATCTCTTTAATTTTTGTTCTAGGAGATTCACATTAAAAACTGTCCTACTTCTTGCCGACCAGTTGGTAAGTTCTATTTCAAAAAAGCTTTCCATTCCTAAAATCACATAAAATATTACGCTTCACGTTTCATTGATACATTGTAAATTCACGGGATTTTTAGTGTGTAATTTTTTTTTAAATTGAGTATTTATTCATTTTTAACATTATTTTAAGGAGTTGCTTTTATTATAATTAAGTCTGGAGAGTCTATTAACTTTTATTAGGTCTGGAGATA
The DNA here is from genome assembly GCA_037177015.1 of Euceroptres primus. Taxonomy (NCBI): domain Eukaryota; kingdom Metazoa; phylum Arthropoda; class Insecta; order Hymenoptera; family Figitidae; genus Euceroptres; species Euceroptres primus. The sequence continues at coordinate 5,213 of JBAGKK010389438.1, forward strand.
ATATTTTACACTTAAGAACGAGTAAATTGATTCAGATTAAGTTTGAAGTAAAACAATACCTTATGAGCAACTGAAGGAAGTAAAATTGTTAAAAGCTTCGAGGGAGCGTTCCATTATTGCGTAATATTAATAAGGGAGAAAGCAGGTTCAAAACATTGCACAATCTTGTTTTGAAATTATTACAGAAGCTTTCGCCCTACTTAAAAAAAGTGTTACTCGATATTGAAGGAATAAGGAGGCTTTGAAAAAAGTGTACTTTCATACATGGTTGCTGCAAATAGTTCAATTTTTAATTTTACAATATTCTATACTTCCTTTAATTTAGATTTCAAATCAGTATCATAATATGGAAAAAGACTACTACGATATAGTATATAGGGGATTGGTTGCAAACTCAGTGATAATTATAAAATCCTGGAAAAAGGAGTAAATGTGAGAAGTAAATTTTATTCTGTTTTGAAGCACATTATTGAAAGAAAGTGCAGGATTACACTGAGGTATTAACTTTTGCCTCGTTTTGAGATAAGACCAAACAGTTGTGTGCCGAGGGGAACTTTGTCGTTTTGACAAGAGCCGTTTGTTTTAATTTTTCTTTTATTTCCTGGAAGTAAAGTAACAGACTCAGTAGCTGAGCAAAGTCCGCGTTGAGATTTCACTGTTTATTGTCGATCGAATGCAAGATCATTGACACAAGTGAATTTTCCGAGTGAAAATCAAATCTTCTTTAAGGGACAATTTTCATTTAGATATGAATGCAGACGGAACTTTGTATTCTTTGATACTGGCAGTTGTGTATAGTTTCTAAACGGGCACTCCAATTAGTAATTCACGGTCCAGTAAATTCCTCATCCCCTTTGATTTGCCTGTGACGATTATCAGAAGCAGCGACCTCGAAAGATGTGTCACAGACCGTGTCTCATATTCATCTGACCATAGCCAACATATAAAAATTTGCACATAAAGTCTCTTCGTTTTCCAGCGACTTAAATTTAAATGCCATATTCTTTTTTTTTTAATCAGATAAGCAGAACGGACTACATTCACAGTCGTAACTTCATCCACCGGGATATAAAACCCGACAACTTTCTTATGGGACTAGGAAAGAAGGGAAACCTCGTGTACATTATAGACTTTGGCCTGGCGAAAAAGTACCGCGATGGCCGAAGTAACAAGCACATACCATATCGGGAGAACAAAAATCTCACTGGCACAGCGAGGTAGTTATTTTTCGTTTAAGAGAAGTTGAACGTTTTCAAACTTTAAGAGCAGCTAATATATTTTTGTATTCGTTGCAGATACGCCAGTGTAAACACACATTTGGGAATCGAGCAGTCCCGAAGAGACGATCTCGAATCACTAGGCTACGTTCTCATGTACTTTAACAGAGGTAGTCTGCCCTGGCAAGGACTCAAGGCCGCTACTAAAAGACAGAAATACGAGCGAATTTCGGAAAAGAAAATGTCCACTCCCATTGAAGACTTGTGCAAAGGTTACCCGGGTAAGTTTTATTCAGTTTTATAATTAAAGTTGCACTCAATCTTCGTTAAATAGTTACAGGAAGATAAATATTTCCTTTGAATAATTTCTTCGTATAACATTTTGTAATGATTTTAGTGGAATTCACAACGTACCTGAGATACTGCCGGCAATTACGCTTTGAGGAAAAGCCTGACTACTCGTATCTCCGGCACCTCTTCCGAACTCTATTCCATAGCCAAGGCTTCACATATGACTACGTTTTCGACTGGAACATGTTGAAGTTTGGTAGTGCGAGGCAACCGGCTTTGCCTTCGGCACAACAAGCACCGGCGCACTCGCAGCCTGCCAACGCTGCCCTGCCCTCCGGGACCAACAACGATCAAGAACACAGAGCGAGGTTAGTTTCCTCGGAATGTATCTGGAGGCAACAAAAGCCTTCAACCAAGTCTTTCACCTTAATTTAAGGATGATACTAAATCAAACACTTCCATCCAAACTGATCAGTATTGATTATTACAAAAGATAAACTGCAACTGAAATTGGCAATCACTTAATATTTATAATGAAGTGAAGTCCATTAAACTAAATGAACGTGTGATAGGAAACTAAAGTTAAGTGGAAGTATACCTTCAAAAATACTGAAGAGAAATAAAGAGGAAAAAAATATCTGCTGTAAAACAATATATAATTAAAAATAATTATTATACTTAAGATTTAATTTAGTACATTTATAAAAAAGTTGTTATTTGAAGTAATCAGTTTTAAGTTTAACGGTTTTAAGTTTAATTGAGGAAATTATATGGTCATATGCTTAGTGTCATTTGTTGCATAAGTCGGTAAGAAAAGACCTTTATTAATATTATGAATGGCTAAGGAGCCTCGACTGTCGCGCCTGTCGCTGTGTCTCCTTTTCGCGAGTATAAATAGCCAGGTTATCTTATTGCAATCAGCACATTCTATTCTCGGCGCGTGGGTCAATGAATCGGGAAATGACCGCATTCAACGAAATTCCGAACCTTATTTTCTTTCATTTAGAAATATCAGATATTACAGTCCTCTATTTCCCTTTTTACGCCTTAAAGTCCCTTTACTCGCGAATCTTTTACAAAGTTGCGTTTTGTTTTTCAAAATAATCCATAAAATATATCCATAATATGATCCATAAAATTACAGACCTTTCACACGACAAGGACTGGCGAACGCCTCGGGAGCGGCGGTGGGTTCGACGATGGTCTACGCTGGTGTCCCGGAACGGAAGACGAAGTTGCAACACGCCCCGGATGTGCGCGGTGACCAGGACAATCAGGACAAGAGCGATTTCCAAGGTAAAAAGCAAGCATTCTACCCAAAATTCTTTACGAATCAGCAGCAACCGGAACACAAAATGCACCAATCGCAGGCGAGCACAGCCTGCGACACATCGAGATCGAATCCTTATCAGTTCAGTACCTTTAAATCCTCCCCCGGGCGAGCCGTCCCCGCAAATTCCTTAAACATGTCAGGTCTCAGCCTGGAGCATCACGAAATCGGTCGCAAGCACACAAACTACAATTCCACTCGATCCCGGGATCAGTGTCGTCTTCCTTCCACCAGTCACCTTCGCGAAACGAGTCCTAATACCGTGTCGCGACCTTCGGATAAACAGAGTTACTTTTTTCATGGGTATAAAACTGAGAAAGACATGAATCGAAAAGTTAACAATCCAGACGAAATTGGAGCCGTTGGAGGTCTTGATACATCCAGTGACACCAACAAGCGATTTAGCACTTCGGACAAGGACGAACATGGCCTAGAACTTATTGAAAAAGAAGTTTCGAATGTGAGGAAATTGTCTTTGAGGAGGAAAAAGAAGATCCACAGGAGTTTGACTTCTTTAGAAAAGGATGTTGATTTCCCAGGAGCGGATGCCAAGAGCTTGGATCTTCTACCAGAGGGCGGACCCAAATCCTTCTTTCATGAAAAACAGCGGAGTTTAGATTCCACAAAGCCAAAAAAGTCCCTGAATGGCACGCTGCCTAAGACCTCAAGACCGGGGCTTTTTCAGAGAATTGGTCGAAGCTTTCATTTTTTAGCCAAAGAGAGCGACAAGGTTCAGGAACATTCGAGGCGAGAGAACGAGCTGCTGACTACGAACGCTCCTCTGACTTCTATTGAAAGGTGCGAGTATTACTGCTCGCAAATATATCCCCAGGAGCAGGTTTTTTTAGACGGACTTCCCATTCTTCGGAATGGACACGAGCTGAATATACTTTACCAAGAGCCAACAATCGAGGATGTGAATGGACAGGACAGTGGGAATCAAGGCGTAGAGGATCTACCAGGAAATCATTTAGGGACAGAGAATCAGCGAAAGGGAAGGAATCAACGAAATGGGAAGAATCTAAACGAGAGGATGAGTCCCGGAAAATTAGGCGAGAGTCCATTAGACGAGCAAAATCTAAGGAAGACCTTTCGAGAGACAACTCGAGAGAAATACGGGAACGAGAGGAAGTTATCCACGAGCTCCAGCGTCAGCAAGAGCTGCTCCAGCGACAAAGGTGGCTTAACACACGAGACGACGAGTGGAAACAAGGACAGTCTCGAGATAGGATATTCTATAAGTCAGCTGGGAAGACACTGCCTTCAGAATCCAAACAACCCGGAGAAAATACGAGCGGCAGAAACGATGGCGTGCGGAGAAAGCTGGGAACGCTGCCTAGGGTGGATTACAAAAGTGGACCTAGACGCTCTGAGCCGAGGCACAAATTCTAGTGATTCTATAGGTCACGCAAAACCTCAGGGCAAACTAGATATCATCAAGGGAATTCTCTTAGATATCTTCGTGTGCATCTGTTTTTGAAGATTCATTTCAGAATGATCTTTTAGAAAATATTTTACAGATCTTTTGCAAGTATTTTGTGAAAACTTTTAAGAGAATGATCTCGTAATATGATTCATGAATTTCGACAAGATCAGACTCGTGATGCTCCACTGGGATCCTTAGTTTGAATCGATTATTCCTCTTTTATTTTAAATTATTAATTGTAGATGCATAGGTTGTATTTAAAAAGGTGCACATGCATTAGGTTTTATGGTTTTCGTTCTACGGTTATATACTCTTATGTATGGTTTACAATTTCATGTTTACAAGTTTATATTTACAATCTCCTACGTTCAATCGACCATTTTGCTTTGAATTTCCTTGATCTTTTTCATTTTTTTCGAACGAAAGGGACTTTGATAATTGACTTGATAGTTAGATGCCTAATGTTGATAATCTGATATCTAACTTTGAAAGTTTAATTGTGTATTTTATGTACACAATTTTTTATGCACGATTACCAGATTATGATGGAGAGCTGGAAATAAATATTTGTATGAAGTTACAAATTTTTAATTTAAATTAACTCTATTTGGAGTTTAATGAATTATTTAAATAATTATTCAAATTGTATCGTATAATCATTTTACGATACAATTTTGTTATGTTATACATTTTTTACACACGATAAAAGAAACTTATGCCTATCTAAATAAATCATGATAATACTACTCTGAAATTTTCTTTTCTCCAATAAATAAGGATATTTATTTTCTATAAGAAAACTTCATTATTATTTCCTAGATGTAGGATAGGTGATTTAGTAGTAATATTTACATTTTTACATTAACTTTAGGTTTATCAAAGAGATGATTTCCTGAAAAATACATCAGCAACATTAAATATAATTATTTTTTTAAAAATATTGAACAAAACCTAAAGAGAGAAGAAATTGAAAAAGATCGAGGAAAACATAAGAATCGATGAACTAGCAATGATATTTTATCGCCGTTCTTTTTTATGAACTGTTTTTAGTTTTTATCTATTTTGACACTTGATTTTTATCACATCACTCACAACTAATAGACTGATTCATTTTTGATTGATTTGCTTGATACTTACTAAGCGTGTAATTGGTGTGATTTTTTTTTCAAATCACAAAGCGGTCAGATTCGCGCTCTCTTGTACACTGAACTGAGCGACTTTTTCGCATTTTTTTACCTCGATCTATTGTTCCTATTTTTATTTTTATTTTTAAATGCTAACAAATTTCGTCTTTCGCGATTAGAATTTATCTGGAGATGCGAACTTGACAAATATTAAGCAATAAAATAAATATTTAAAAATAAATACGTAATAATAAATCGTATATTATAAATAAATTTTTAAATATTTTATATGGTAATCGACATTTTGTCTAAGTCTAGAATATAAATGAAGACATGAGAATGACAACTCGGTAAAGACCATTTAAAGGTGGCCCCTAAATTAGGTTATTTTAACTATACTTGGGGGGCCAACTTCAAATGGTTTTTAACGAGTTGTCATTCTCATGTCTTCAAATATGAATAGAATATAAATATTTTTTATGCAAAAAGTGAGAAAATAGTTGACAATCTTAGTATTTTTTATGAATAAAAATTATATGGAGGATTTAAATGTTTCAGATGTGGATGCGTTTTCAGTTCAATTGTTTAAAATTTGAACCATAAATATTTTCCTAATGAGATGTAGATATTTTTAATATTGATATTAAATATCGTTTCTCTAGAAATAAATAAGTATGTGGACTTTTAAATTTTAAATAAAAAGTGCCTTAAATTTCAATTTTTATAAAATTGTTAACATTCGCATCTCCAGAGAATTCAACACTGCCCGTAAAGGAGGAAAATTTATAGCACTCGGGTTATTCTGGCACGTAAATACCGCTTATGTTAACAAGTTTTAATGGAGCGTTGAAAGTCCATAAGGATGATGATATTTTGATGTTACTTCTTGCCTTGAGGCACCACACGACACGCCCGGCATCTAAAGAAAGCGAAGCGACTTGAAATGTTCATGAAGATGATTACAATCAGGTCTCTTCCTTCGAACTAAAGTCGCGAGAGGAGCTAAAAAATAAAACTCGAAAAAATAACCGAAAGACTGCGGGTGGCGTTACCAAAGCTTAGATAGAAACAAAATACCGGCGACTTACTTTCGGGATCAAATAAACAATCTCAAAAATTCGAGCTCCTCTTTTTTCACTCCTCTCGCACTTTTACGCTTCCGCACAATTAAATTTACTTAGAAATTTATAGTTATAGAGATTTTTTAAAAAATTGCAGACATAAAATTTTAAATAGAAATTTAGAGAGAAATTGACATTATAGAAAAGGAAAAGAGACAATAGTTCGCAAGAAACGCTGTTTCTTTTTTTTTGGTGTTATTTCCTTTGATTTTTTTTTTTCGATTGCCTTCTTCATGACAACAATTTTATTGTAATCAGCCTGTTCTTACGATGATGAGAAGAACGTAGAAATAAATGTTTTTCCATTCAAGGACTGGCCTTTTTTTATTTCTGTCTCACACCACTCTGTTATTTCGGATCCTTATCAAAATTTCTTCTACACTTGGCTTGAATGGAAAAACCGTAAGGCCACCAACATTCTCGAAGGCTCGGCCCGATCAATTTTTCAAAATATTATAGCCCCTCTTTTTATTTGGAAGAGCTCTCGACAATGTGGAAACCTTTGTTACTTTTTTAAAAACTATTTTTAAATTCTATCGCATCGTCTGTCTCATGGTGGCACCTCATTTGGTATTGGCATTACTGTCCGGCTTTAATTTTTTTGTTAATCGCTTTTTTTAGTTTATTAATTTTTCCATTTCAACGGCCAAGCGTGAAAGATCGTCCATCAACTGCGTTACGGCTAGTCGACGCAAAATCATTCTTTCGTATTTTAGTTTTGACAAAGTTGTTTTTGTTATTTTTATTTTGTATTATAGAAAATTTCGGACGATTTTCATATCAAGACTGCTTTGTATTTAAACATTTCTTTGAATTTCATTATTATAAAGTTCGTTTTACAAAAATATTTTGCCTTGAGTTTAAAAATTAATTCTGTTTACTATTTTGCGTCAACTGGACGAATGCTTCCCAAAATTAATCCACTTTTGTCTTCATCGGCTTCCTTGTGTTAATAGCTTGTAAGTAATTTTTCTAAATTGAAACTTTTTTATTATTCTTTGCCAGAATATAATCGTGACTTAACGGTTTTTTCCCATCGATCTATCGGTAATTTAATAGATACTATTTGCTTCTGATCGTATTACAGGTTTTAATTACTTTGACGGACGATCCTTCGTTACGCGATGTATAATGCTAAGTTCTTTAAATCGGGCATGTTTTATTATTTAATCTTAATTAATAATTTAACACCCATTGAGAATATTTCTCTATAATTATATTATAAGAATATAAAATTTAAAAAAATATTTGAAGAATTAAATATTGAAATGGGCGTTAGTGAATTGATTTTCACAGTGGAAGAAAAATTTGTTGATTTTCTCGGTGAAAAGCTGCTTTATTTTTAAGAGGTGAGGGGTAAGGAATGGTGGGTATGATGCATAAGATATATTATTTTCAAATGCTTTCTTTTCCTTCTAATTTCTGATCTCGAATTTCTTTTCTACTTTTCATGTCAATTTATTTACTTTGGTCTAGGAAGTAATTCTCGGCCCAAAATAGAAGAAATTGAATAAGACGCAATATCAAGAAGGTGAATTTTTGAAATATGTATTTATTTCATTTATTTATCATGTCTCTTTAAAACAAACTATTGCGATTGTCCTTGGCTTTCATTTTCAAGAAATCACCTTTTTGTAAATTAATCAAGAACTTGTAAAAAAAAAAAGATGAAAGTTTTGTAGACAAATTTGTTTATAAGGGTTTTTTTTCTGGTGGTCTCTTTCAGCAGCAGGAGCCGGTGGCCAAGAACGAAGGTTCAGTAGGAGATTGCATTGTAGTAATGCAGCTGCAGCTGAAAAACCACCTAGATCCAAGTGAGTTGCTATCTATATTACTAGTTACTCTAGGAAACATCTATCATAGTTTTCAGGGCCTTTAAGTAATTAGTTGACAAGACTTATTTGCACTTCTCACGGTGGTAGCATAAATGGCGAAGTTATTAACGATACAACAATGTATTTGATCATTGCGAAAGAATGCTTTGCATCATTAATTTATAATCCAACAAGCGTGTGAACCATTTTCTAATAAATTGAACCATACTTCTATTTTAACACTTCAAGAACAAAATACAACAAATAGTCATTTCAAGGTTTTTTTTTAACAGAAATAATTTTAACAAATCGAATATCAAAGGCTTTTAAATTTAATCCTAAAAACTGATTCTATATTTTATATATATATATATATATATATATATATATATATATATATATCAGATTTGCTAAAATGGATGTGAAACATTCTCTCGTTAATTTATGAGGTTTTCTTTAGAATTAAGTCTGGTGTCGTGATACCGTGGCATGGTTACTTCTCGGTGGTATTTGGCAGTATAATAGATACACCAAATAGAATTCAACGATTCTTGTTAAGCTCCTTCTCGAAATCTGCTTGTGTAAGGGTGTTGGGTGTATTTTCTTCTCTTTGGGAAAACCTGGTAAATTATTAAGTGTTCTCGTCCTAAAGATGAACATTCTAATCACCTAGTCGGAAAATGTCATCCTTCTTTTCAATTTGAAAACCAATTAATATCGATGTTCACTTGTCAAAAAAAATTCAAACCTTCTGATATTTTTTTAAATACAAAAGTTTTTTTAGGTTAATATTGCAATGCAATTAGATCGTCTCTCTCAAAATTTTGTTGTATTCTTGTGATCAATTTAAACGTGTTGCTGGTTTATTGTTTGGTTTTTTCAAAATTCAAAATTCCAATAAAAACAAAACATTGTTTTTTTTGAAGATTTTTTAACTTGCATAGATTTTCATTGTGCTTAACAAGCTAATTATTTTCAAAAGAATTCTTTTGGGTTGGTTCTTAATCGGTGTTCACGTTGTTCAAAACACTTTGTATCTAATTGGCTGTATTTTCATTGGTATTGGAAATTATTGGATGGCATTAATGATCGCTGAAGTGTTATACTTGTTATTCGTCTTGCATTTTTGTTATTTCACCTTCTGGAAAAAAATTCCAGATTTTTTCTTATTTAATTATCATGATCTTTATTTTAAAAATATGTTTGAAAGAAATATAAATTAAGGCTCAAAGAAATTTAGCGACCTTCTGTAAGTTCGTTTAAAAATTTCTTGCTTTGAATGCTTTGAAATTCGAAGTCCAAATTTTACAGTTTTAAAAATCTAATTCTTCGTAAATTTCATCGCCTTTTACCTGATTTCTAACAATCCGGTTTCAAAAGAATGTGATCAGTATTTCTTGAAACCTAGACAAAAAAAGGAACAAGTCAGACAAAGCAGAAAGTAGACAATCATGAGTCAGAAGTTTTTTTTCATGCCATGGCTGATTGAACTCGTATCATTTTTTTTCTTTTTTTTTTTTTGATAATCTAACCTACCGTTCTAGTTTTTTTTCTACCTCAACCGGTAGTTTAATTTTTCTACCTGAACCGTTATTTTAATTTTTCTAGCATCTTTTCCTGGATTTGATTTAAATACTTTTCCCACAAAATATGTTTCTAAAGAATATTTCTCTAGAAAATATTTCCTATGTAAAATCTCTTAGTAGAAATATTCTTTGGATTTTTTTTTTTTCACGGAGGTGATAAACGTGCAAGACAAGCAAAGAAGTTTGAGTCGATCAGTAATGCAGTTCCAATTTGCATGCGCTTTCAAAGGTGGCAAAACAAATTTACTATTTATAACTGTTACACGCACTGCCCATTTTGGCAAAACGAAATCATCTAAAAATCCATTTTTCTATTCTTACGTTAATTTTCAGGTAAGCCGAAAGCTAAGAAACTAAACTAGATCGCAAAGTAGACAAACGAAAAGAACAAAAAAAAAAAAGAGGGGCGACATTTTCTCGTCGCGGTGCTTGAAGCGCGAACGTGTTCCTGTGCCACGGTAGAGGACTCGGACTGAAAGATTGAGCTTTGCGAGCATTCCCTCTTTCTCAGGATCGACATACTCACGAGAAACCTTTACACGTTCAAAGCGAGCCGATGAAACGAACAAACGAGTTCGAAAGGATTTCGCTATTAAGATTTTATTTAGGACCTAAAGTAAATTAATCAACTTCAGGAATTTGATTATTTTACTTTCGGTTCGAAGGGATCTGTGGCGAAATTTTATTTTTGTCAAGTACTGAATCCAAGGTAGAACTACCTTAAAAACTTATTCTTATTTTCTATTGTACATTTTTTTATTGTGGGTTTTACACTATGTGGAAGTATATGAATAATCAATAAATGTTCAGTTACCGATACTTAAGACTGTTAAAAAAAGTACGGTTATTGAAATGTACAAAAATAGATAAATAGTTAACAATAGTACTTTTGTACATCACTAGCTGTTAAAAGTTTTAAAAATAAAGATATTCTTGTTTTTTACCAGTTTTTATATTGGTATATTTCAAGAATTCTGCCCTAGAAGGATTAGATTTCGGGAGAGAGTAGTGAAAGTTCAACCCATTGAAGTACTGATTTTGTTTGCACGAATTTGAATTCAGATTTAGAAAGATTTGGAAATACTCGAAGGCTTTCAAATTAAAACCTTTTTCACATTATACACAAAATTGATATTATTTTCATTTTTCTATTTTAAAAAACTGATGTCAACTTCTGAATAAAGCATGTGGGTTGAAAATTTGCTAATGTTTCTCCTTAGCAACATCACAAAAGCTAGAGAGTTGTCAGAAAGAATGGGTATTCGAAAACTTTCTCAGAGATAAGAATCTGAATGTCTTGGATCGGTACAGTTAATCTTTAGTCTTTTCGTCGGCTGAGCGTCTCAAATCGCGTGCTGCCTTTAAAGACACGACGAAAAAGAGGGAAACGCTCTCGACGAGACGACGAGCGAGGAAGCGTGCAGGTTTTTAGTCGAAAGTCGTGCTGCGATGTCTGAGAAAGGATGGTGGCGTGCTAATGTGTCGCTTGTGTGTCTTTTGTTTTGGAAGCGCCAATGCGACGGCAATGGTCCCACCCCCCCTGAAGGCCTGGCGGGAAAGCGACCCACACAAGTGAATCAAGAAATTGCCGCTAGCCAGGCAACCGCTGAAAATCGACACTCGTCCTTCCTGCCAGCAAATCGTCAGGGTCGCAAGTAAACTTCGCAGGATTCCTGAAAGATTTCTACAAAAAGAAAAGCAGAACGGGAAGAATCACCAGCGAAAAAAAATTAAACCCTGAAGGAAAAACGGATTGCGATTAGGAGAGGAAGAGGCAGAGAGTTCTATATAAATATATAAATATATTAGTATACATAGTTAGCTAAGTAGGTAGGTAGGATATAAGTACTCTCAAGTTTTACATCCCATCGTCTCCTCGCCTACCCTTCTTTTTTATATGGTGATTCAGCCAACGAGACGAAAGAATGATTACTTGTATGTGTGAATTCGAAGATTGTGTGAGACAAGACATAGATTTTGCGAGACAAATGTGAATTGTTTGTGACGAAAGATACAATAGTGTCACTTCTTCAAAATCTTTTTTCCCAAGATATGATTCCGAGGATATATCTCCAAAATTTTTTTTTTCATAAGTCCTACTGGAAAGAGAACTTGAAAATTATGCGAAACTTGAACAATTGATTGTGAGATATCGTCCTCTGAAAAGCAATTGGGCAAAGGGGATTGTGAAAAATTGGCTTTGTAAATGTAGATACTGTAAGCAATAAATTGTATGAGATACAAGAAAAAAAAGGAGAGAAAGAGAAAGAAACATGAACGTGAATTGTGTATTCGTGTTCTATGTGATGTCATTGTCCAGTGTGTGAACGAGAAATGTCTTAGCTATTCTCTGCGTGTGTAATATCGTGTCTTTTTTTCGATGGACATGTAGGGCGAAAAATAAGAGTGATAAGGTGACGCGCAGATTTTTCGATCTCGAAGCGATCGATTTTCTCCCTTCCCTTTTTTATTAGAGGGAAAGGATCGTGCTATTCAATCGTTGATCCGTCAAGCGTTTGTACATTTAGGATCTCACCACAAGATTTGGCGCCCTTTGCAGACGAACCTCTTTTGAGGGATCATTTTGAAAATTGTCAGTGTTAAGTTTCATAGAATAGAAAATTTGTGTAAAAGTATTTTGAAATTTTTTAAAATAATTTTTATGGGAGTCGTCTTTTGAGGAAACAAACCTTAGTAGGATTTGTTTCTTTATCTACTATTCATCTATACAATATAAAGCCCAAAATCCTTTACAGAATAAAAGATTTTGGGCTCTATATTTAATTTTAATGGGCGGATAGTTGGCTTGCAATCTCTCTCTCTCTCTCTCTCTCTTTCTTTATTTTTTGTTATAAGGGAATATTTAGTAGTTTTTTTTTTTTTTTTTTTTTTTTCTTACAAATTTCTCGAGTTTTCAAACTCGAAGGCTGTAAATCTGCATAATTTCAATATTCCCTGCTAGGAATCTGATAATACTTTTAATTTGGCAACATATTTTAAAAGTTTATGTACACTGTTTGCACTGAATTGAATGAAAAACGGATTTAGAAATGCTGGAAATTGTTTTTGGGTGTTGGGAGATGAAAGAAGGAAACTTAATATACGAGTCACTTCAAAGGGCGCTGATCAAAAGATCCCATCGATTCCATTGATCCCAAAAATCAGTTGAATCCCAGGTCCTTTATAAAAATTCCCGATCCTCCGTCCTCCCCCTCCATAAGAACGGACAAATCCCTTGTATAATAAATATCGACGCATTGCATATAAAAAATGAAAAACGTGATAAAAATTTATATA